>NJDD01001437.1:0-12406 GCA_002245505.1 Calephelis nemesis | reverse complement strand
GGTGTGTGTATTTTCTATTTTCTTTTTTCATTTCTTCTTATCCAGGGTGGTTCACGGGTCATACAGATAGTCTGAATATATGCCTACAATTTATGTTTATGTACTAATATATATATAATATTATAATTATAATATAATATATAATATTTTAGAACAAGTTCTGACTATTATAAAGTAAATTTATTTTTTATATTTAAACGAATATAAAAAAATTGTCCCATTTCTCGTTTACACCGCAGCGCAGGGTTGAGGAGTTATACAAAATGATCTCAACAGAATATGCCTAAATCGCTGTCTATTTATTTAATAGAAATTCAATTTTGCAAAACGAGCCCAAAATCTTTTTTTTCATCATCTTTTAACTACATATAAATTTTCAGAATTGTCTAATTCGGCTTGGTCTTCTGTGTGTATTATTCATAGTCTGTGTACTTAATCAGAATACAACTTCGCACTTAAGCTAGAAGTAGGTATTCTTTTTCAATTCATTCTATCTACTAAAAAAATCTGTCAGAATTGTACTATTTTTTTTCGTAAACTCTTAACACTTATGAAAATGGTCATATTATGTGCATTTCCTATGTATTGCTGCATTAGAATCCATTGCTGCAAACAACCTTGATTTTTTTTAATTAGTTGCAAACATCACAGAATTGCTCCATTTTAATATCTGTTTGGGGTTTCCAGGTGAAACAAATGCACTAAACATATGCCTACACCCTTTCTCAATATATCTAAAGTAAATTATTTTAAAGTTGCATCAATACAATACAATTATGATAACAAACACAATTTTTATTTGAAAATATTGTAACAAGGAGATAAATATCTAATATTTTTTAAGGTTTTGCAGAATCTTATTGATATCATATAATTATGTGTGAGTGATATTCAAACTGAACTAAAAATATTATTTTTGTATGACATTTCGTCCCTTGCATGACTATCTCTCTCATCTCAGTTTAGACAGTTTCGAGAAACCCCTTTTTACAGTTTGGTCATTTTAAATTTAAGTTTCTATTTATACTTTACAGAAATGTCTATAAGTTGAGGACCAATGTTCGTACAATTACGTGAGTTACAGAAAATCTTAGATAATGAATATAGGAAGATATTTGTAGTCCTAAGTCCCAACTCAAATCGCGGAATTAATGAGTTAGGACAGTTAGTAATGCGAGGGACGATTTGAGAGACTGATTTCAGAGAGACTAACTTTACCTGTAGACCATTTTAGTATTTAAGTCAGTCAGATTAGATAGTTGAAGTCTATTACATACACACATGTGTGTATACAATGGAATTCCACACCGAGTCAACGTCAAAAATTATATATTATGTAGTATAACAACTTGCCCCAAGGATTACCACCACTTTACCTATTCCATCAAGAATACATTCTGCTCATTTGACATTTTAAATTACGAAACAATGAGAAAGTGTTTAAAATATTAAAACCTTGACGAATGCTTACCAAGACACTGTGCATCCCAAGATACACTCGGCTGACACAAATCAATGTGCACCAAGAGAATGCTATAAGTGCACCCCAGTGCACGGGATACTGATACCTATTCATAGTATAAAATAACACCGAGAACGGAATAGATACTCCAACCATGGCATGGGTTGAAGGCATACCATATTCAATTGCCCATTTTTCTTGTAATTTCCTCACTGGATAACCTGGTCTGGGCCACCGTATGATATCTTTAAAACCTTGACCTGAAAACAGTGGGATTCTTTTAATTTGATATGTTTAGTCTTTATCGTCGGCTTATTGCAAGAAATCATAAAGTGATATATTAATTATTTTAAGATAAACGGTAATTTAGTTCGGATTAGTTAGTGGTTATGTTAATTTTTTGCATTTTGTTGAATATGTCAAAGTGAATCCATCCATGAAAAAAACGTATTATCATTAATTTTGTAGTTAATGAATTCTTGTAATAAACCGACGTTATATATGTTTTGAAGAATAACAGAAGTTTGTAAACAATAAATTATATAGCAATAAACCTTCATTTAAAATTCATAAACTTACTAAGATAGTCAGTACTGGCCTCTATTATTGCTTAAAATAATGATTATTGGTAAAATCCTGTTTTGTATCTATGTAAAGTTTTCTCTTCAGTTACAAAATGAAATATGACTATGTTGAATATTGAACTAAAACCCGGGCCGGGTCAGCTAAGTAGATCAGACCATCTGCCTCTCTGCCAGGCAGCTCGTAAGAGGCGAGCACTGGTTCAGATATAGACCATCACTAACAAGACTACTAGTGGTAGAGTGAAGTATAGCAACTTGCCCGGGTAGGGACAAGCTTTACCCCACAAGAAACTTTACAAGAAGCTTTACCCTATAAGGGAGTTAGCATGAAGGTATCTATATGAACTTTAAATATATAAAAGTTTAAAAAACTAAGAAAAACTCTTTTATATCTAGCTGAACTAAAAATAGAAAATAATGTTCTAGGGGATCAGAAAAAACTTTTTTTCGTATATGTTTACTGTTTCTCATATTTGTTAAATACAGAATTCTTTAAAACAATAATTGAAATCTAACACCCCACGCTTGTCAACAACTTTAATACACAAAGCTATTTAAGATTAAGATACTGAAATAAATATGATAAACACCCACACACTAAAAGAGAGACATCAGTATTCAATTCTCAATGCCAACCCTCGTCAGGAATCGAATCTCGCCTCACGGTTGCTCGGGTATTTTAGGCGTGTACGCCAACCCCTTGACTATGTGGTTAGATTAATATGAGGACTACATACTTTGTTGACTCTTTTTATTTTTTTTGTATGGTAGGTCAATCAAGAAGGCAAATTTCATTATTATAAATTCCCCGTGTTGGTCCGGGCGTCTTTGCAGAATAGACCATCGGCCTTCATGTGCCAGGCAGCTCGTAAAAGGCGAGCATTGGCTTACCGTCACTAACACCGTGACATCTAACTTGGTGGTAGAGTTTAACAGCGTGTCGCCCGGATTGATACCACCGCCTTACCTATTCCTGCCGCTATAACGTCAGAGCTTGCCGTTGACGTGTTCCGGTTCGGAGGATAAGGTAGCCGGTAAACTAACTTTTGCTCGAGACCTTAGGTTGGCAACGCTCCATTAAATCAGGAAATCCGTCTGCTGGTATTCCTTCCTAAGTCATAAAAAAATTACATTTCAATGTGCAAACTAAGGACACAGTCGGTGACGTTTTACAACATTTTGACGCAGGTACGTGCGCTACTCCATTATTTTGTTGCAAGTTTTATTAAAATATTCGATGACATTCCATAAATGTCATCAAATTCAATTTCAATGAGGTCGACGGCAATTTTAATAAAAAATTAATACTTTTAACGAATAGGTAACGTATGTAGTTTTTGATCAAAAATTAATATAATGTTTATGAAAACACCTTTGCAAATAGTGCATTATGTATTTGAAAGTTCTATTAATAACCATAAAAAGTATTATAAGGAGTTAAAATGGGACCAATTTTGTCATAGATGATTTTTGCGTAGCTTTAATCGTATACGCAGCCCAAGCCACGCGAACTCTAACCTGGGGCCCTACCATGAACGCCTAAAGCAGTATTATTTCCATCTTGCTAAATGTCTGCTTTTATAAGCAACTTTATGATATACGTCATAAGGTTGTCTTTCTCGACTGACAATTAGTATTGTTGAAATAGTACTGTTTTAAGAGCTTATGGTAACCCCCCTGGAATATTATGGTTTTGGCTAGTGATGTACCGACTCGGAATAAACTTAACTCGAGTAAAAATTTCGGTAACTCGAATTCAACTCGAGTTGACTCGAGTAAACTAAAATAACGTTCAGCCAAGCATGTTTTTCTTTGATTTTATCAATTTTAATAACTCGTATGTTTTTTCAAATGCGATAAGAAATGTTTTCTAGAATAAATATAAATAAAACAACAGCTCTTACGTCGCAATTCCGCCTTTGCTCCGTGTTAGTGGAGTAGCGAGGTAAGATTTGTAGTTTTATTAAATCGGTTGTTTTATTAACCATATTAGTCAGGGCTTCTTTGCAGAATAAACCATCTGCTTTCCTGCCAGGCAGAACATAAAAGGCGGGCATAGGCTTACTGTCACTAATACCATGCATACATGTCACTAGGTTACAGAGTTTTGTACCAACAAGCCCGGATGGGTACCTGCACATTCTCTATTCCTGCCACCATTAAGTCAGTACTTGTCGTTGTACGTGTTCCGGTTGGGAGTATGAGGTAGCCGGTTTACTTACTTTTGCTCGAGGCCTAACAAACCAACCTCAGGTTGTCAACACATCATTACCAACTTTTGTGTCTTTAGGCAGCAAGAATTTCTTACCATCAGGAAATCTGTCTGCTTGTTTGTCTTCTAACACTATAAAACAGGTCCACAAAATAACGCTTGAATCAATTGAGTAGAATAAATGTAATTATTGCGATAATGAAAAAATCAATTCATTTCTGTGTATTACTTATTTTTGACATTTGTAATGGGTATTTTTATTTATTTAAATGACGTAATTTACATCAATTCTCAATAACACTATTTATATTAAGCAATCTTAACAAAATAATATCACGCCAACTTGATGAAGTCGAATGCGTAAAATGCTATTAATTAATTATCTAAACGGGTATCACAAATATCACAATCTATTTTATTAATTAGATTTACGTTTCGGTCTTAGCATATTTTTTAAACAAAAATTATTGTTAGCGCAACCAAACAATAATAACAAGTAGTAAACAACCACAACACAGTCGGCAGTCCAATATAACCTCGTAACAGTATTTAAAAAACCCAGTGAAGTTGTAAAAACCGAGAGGTTGGCAACACATTAGTCATACCAAAAAAAGACAGTATTTATATTTTATTGCCAATGAATATAGTTTCGACACACACACACACACACACATATCTTCACGCCAAGTCCCTTACGGGGTAGGCAGAGAGTATCGAGTGCCAGACCTCACGATCCTGACAAACCTGTCTTGCTTCCTTCACATTAATTACCCTTTTCATACAAACACGCCGGTTTCGGAGACTCTTGACAACACCCTCGGATAACATCCGATTGATCTGATCGTGAAATGTCAGCCTTGGTCTCCCCGGGTACCTACATCCATCCACATTCGCATTGTATATCTGCTTTGTCAATCTTTCATCTGTCATTCTTTCCACATGCCCGAACCAGCGGAGCATGCCCTTTCGCATTTTAACACCAACACTTTTTTCAATCCCACTCTTTCTCGGATCTCACTGTTACGAATGCGGTCAGCGAGCGTTACACCACAGATTTTCCGTAGTGCTCTCATTTCGACCGCACTTATCCTACTTTCATGATCTTTCTGACATACCCAACTCTCACTTAATATCACAATAACGTTAGGAAAAGCATAGAATTATGCAAAGCGAGTCTAGCTTTTTGACTCAAAACCTCGCTTTGGAATAGCTTACCCAACGCTCCATTCACACTATTCCCTGCACTCACTCTCTTCTCTACATCCGCGGTGTACCTTCCATCCCTGCTAAAAGCACAACCAAGATATACAATTTCATTCACTTGTTCCAGCACTACATTATCAACCAAAACTCTTACATCCGTTCTGGCTACATCTCTTTCAAATACCATTATTTTGGTTTTCATCGCAATTCAAATGTAAGCCCCTTTCTTTACAATCTTCTTTCATAACTGTGACCAGTGTTTGCAGCTCAGATGGTGTAGAGCCCAAAAGTACAGCATCATCTGCATAAAGCAGGCAGCTCACAACTTGGTCACCCATACGCATTCCCATATTCAATGATCTTAACCTTTGCAGACATTTGTCCAAATACAAGATAAACAAGCGTGCTGCACACACAACCCTGCCTCACAACCTGCACACAACCCTGCTTGACGCCAATATTAACATCAAACCAAGGCGATATGTTGCCATCAACCCGCACGCATACTTTACAGTCTAAATACATTGACTGCACCGCACGCATATACGCATATAGTTTCGAATGATTGGAAATCTTCGCTCCGCCCGTGTCGGTGTCGTTCGGCTGCGGCCGACGCGTAGCTGGCGTTGTCGCGGCCCGCAGGGAGTGCGATTATTGGCAATTGCGAGTTATAGACAAATCAACTCGAGTCGATTCGAGTTGGACCTAACTCGAGTTGCCTCGGGTTAGCAAATCGAGTTGACACATCTCTATTTTTGGCGCCCTGATCCGATCCTGATTGGCGAAGATTCCGATCATGAAAACCTGTCAGTTTTTATATTGCCTAGTCCTTGGCCTCTGATATATTGTGTGAAGTTTTAATTCAATACAACATTTTCTAAGGCTCCTGGATGCTGGCACCCCTAAGTTTGAATTTTGACATGTTTAATGTCTTAAATAATTGGTCACTAAAAGGTCATAATTGGTCAGTATATTTCAGAATTTGGTCAGGCTGTTTCATAGATATTCGTAATTTAAATAATTTCAAGGTCACGAAAAGGATTTTGGCACCCCTAAGTCCGTATAATGACCCAATGAATTAATCAAATAGTTGGTCATTAGTTGGTCTTAATTGGTCAGTATATTTCAGGTACAGATGAGGTCGCAATTTCCAGATATTGTGATTCAAAAAAGTGTGGGGGGAAAGTTATAAGGGAAATTTAATATTTTTTTGTTTTCTGTGTTAGCATCATCTATAAATATAATAAATGTAAATAAGAACCAAGAGTTTGTAATTGCTTAAATGATTTGATTTTATCAAATTAAAACCTCCTTAATTTTCCATAAAAAGTTGGGAAAATTGTTAAGTAATTTTTTTACTCTGAAAATAACCAAACACTACTCGGCCTTTATCCCATCAAACAAGTCTTAAATGGTCATTGTTATCCAAATTGTGTCAGGCTTAGAAATAACAAGTATTAAAGAAAAATGAGCAAAGTTAGAAATTGCGTTTTTAACCTTTATATTTTAGTCTATTTGTATACAAATCAACAATTCCTTAGAAGAAATTAATATATTTTGATCGGGCTGATTGCTACTTTTGACAGAGTTCAAACACATACCATTTTCCCCAAAAAATTAGGGAATTTTCCAGCAAGTTTTAAATGTCTTAAAATTCTTAAATGTCAGTATAGTCAGAATTGTGTCAGGCTTGGAAATTACAAGAATTAAAGAAAAATGTGGAAAGTTGAAAATTGCATTTTTAACCTTTACTTGGTCCATTTGTTTTCAATACTGCAATTACTTGGAAGAAATTATTGCCTAATCAGTGACTTTTGCTTGTTTTGACAGAATTCATTTACATTAAATTTTTTTCGAAAAATTAGGGAAAATATTCAGCAAGTATGTAGCGCAAATAATAACCAAATACAACTTTGCGATTATCGCATCTGGTCCGCCTTATAAAAATCGTAAATGGTCAGTATAGTCTAGAACTGTGGTCAGGCTTGGAAATCACAAGAATTAAAGAAAAATGTGGAAAGTTAAAAATTGTGTTTCAAACCATAATTAGTCTGGAATGAATGTATGAGTGAATGAACTCTTTACTGTGCACAATTAAACTTATTACAAAATGGTACAATTAAGTATTAACAAGAGCATTTTATTATAGTTTATAGTACACAAAAAAGCGGTCTTAAGGAATGCACACAAGCAGATTCCCTGATGGTAAAAAATTTGCCCCGGTAGGTGGTAACATTGTTGCGGTGGATGTTAGACCTCCAGCAAAAGTAAGTTTACCAGCTTACTAACCCTCTAAACTGAAACACGTCAATGGCAAGTGCTAACAAGGCTAACCTGGTAAGGCAGTGGTACCAATCTAGAGTAGCTGCAAAACTCTACCACCTAGTCAGAAGTCATGGTGTTAGTGATGGTAAACCTATGCTCCCCTTTAACAAGATGCCTGGCAGGAAGGCACATGGTCTATTCTGCATAGGAGCCCAGACTAACACAGGTAAAATGAAATATTGCATACAGTAGAATCCCGATTATCTGAATCCATTACAACCAATGGTAATTCAGATAATCAAAAATCCGGATAATCGATTTCATAGTCAAATCAAACTACATTTAACATTTAAATGTTATATTAAGTAATCCGATATTGTAGACAGATACTCCTACACCGCATACTGTCAGATTCATAATTTTTTATACCCTCGGTTATCTTCATTTTTTATCCATTTTTGTAGATGTCAATTAAATGTTATAAAAGGAAATGAAACAAACAATAACAAACACAATCATGCAAACAAATGAAAGCGAGAGTAAACATTCGGAGGCGCGTTTAAACTTATTATGTGTCTAGTTCCGCGGTTTGAAATGTTTCAAGCAGAAGCCAGAGCCGTGGCGCGAGTCCGGATGTTCGGATAATCGGGATTCCACTGTATTCACTTTTCTTGAAATTTTCCTTGAAACTTGGATAAATCGAACTTTCAATTTTCCCACTTTTCTCAATGCTATTCAAGACTCTCTAAGAACCATGGTATTTGTATGAACTTGATACACTGTGCCTACCCTGTCAGGGAATTGTAGTTACGATGTGTATGTATAATATTATTTTAAATTACTCAAAACATACTTTCATTATTTTAAAATTTTTATTTGGTCACCAAGATTTACCAGTATATTTAACTAGTTTTTGTTGCTGTCTCTTGGTAATTTTCATATTTAAACATTAGTTACTCTTAAGAAGTTAATATAAATCATTGATACATATTTGGAAGGTCAAGGGTAGGGATCCACCGCCTTACATATTCCTGCAGCCATAATGATTGTTATGTTCCAGGTGGGGTAGCCAGTCGACTAGGCCTAACCACAAGAATGAGACACACCTAAAACATCTATGGTGTCTATAGAGTGCAGTAACTTCTAATCATCAGGGGAGACGCATGCTTGTTTGCTGTCTTTTACCATTAAAAAAATGTTTAATTTTGTTTTTGCCTGGCAACAGATGTTTATCTGTTAAACACCCTTAAGTTTTAATCCGAAACAAGTAAAATGTTTTGAATTGTGTTCTGATTGGTCTATTGGATTTGTTGGCAAAAATTTAGAATGGCACAGCCCAAATTTCACGAAAATGAAAGTGTGAGGGAGAAGAGGGGGGCTCTCTAGAACCTCCCCCAAATATCACCGCTTTGTGGAAATATATATTTTTTAGAAAACAAAAAAGGTTTATTATGTAAACTGGGCCCCTAGCGACTACAACCTGCTATCTCTTATTAAAAAAACGTAATCAACATGTAATTTTTTTTTGTGATATAGCGATATGTCTAGTTTTTAATAAAAATGTCTGTGCTCACAATTATTTGGAAGTTAGCCTTTGGAATCTAAACAGGCAAAGTCAGGATACGTGAAGCACATGGATTTCGTACAAATAAAATATTAGTGTGTGCAAATATTTTGAATGCAGTTTTTTCCTAGTGCAATAAGAAAAATAATATAACACCCTGAAGGCTTTCTTCAATAGCCTTCGGAACCTAGCCAGGCATGGTCAGGATACACAATATGTACCTTTCATACAAAATACACCTGTCCTATCAGGTATCCCTAGCAAAAACTAAATCCATACCAATCTGCTTCATTTAAATGCCAGGACCTGATCTTAACTCAGCAAGCAAGAAAACTTTGCATAATTAAGACAAGGTTGACACTACAATAATTACAACCAATAATTACAATAATTAATAATTAGTCTTAAATTTAAGTTATGATTGGTATAAATTTAGTAACTGTTTAAATATGTAAAATAAACTAACCAATATACATGACAATAGTCCATACTAGAATAACTCTTCTTCCAACAGCACCATCAATGTTCCAGAACCAAAATGGTATAAACGTAGCATAAAATATCTCATCGCCGAGTGCCGTCCCCAAAACAAATACATAATACCAGAACTTGTTGTCTATGTAGCAAACCACTTCTTCGTGCATCTCGGATCCATCCGTATCGTAAGAAGACTGCGACGTGCCTGATGTATCACTTGGTATCCTCTTGTGCGCCTTCACTGAAGATTCATTCTCGTTTTCATATCTATCGGAGTAAACTGTACTCGCCTCTTCATTTTGATCCTTTTTTTTATAAATGACACCGAAAAAGTTTTGAACTTTAACAACTAGGAGAGGGTCCTTTAAATATTCTATCAGATTATCCCACATTTTTATTTCTCTAATTATTATCTATATCACAGATTGTTTAGATCACTGGCACATCCAGCTACTTTTCAACACATTATTGAAATAAGAATTTAATAAAATTTTAAACAAAATTATTTTGTCTGATTTTTGTTGTTTTCTTTATTATTATTTTTTTTAAGTTTATTTGCCCCATTCTGGGGCAGGCTAAGACCTTTAGGCCATGCTGCCACGTCTTCCGTATTAATTATTTTTTCATTAGTCATATTATGTCTTCCTTATTTATTACTTTTATACAGTCATTGGTCACTTTAGGCCATGCTGCACGTCTTCCGTTATTATAAATTCTTTTTTGTATTAAAATTTTAAATTTATTTCTTCAGTTTCTGACCATTTAGTTTTAATTTCTTGAAGTTTACATACTATTATGTTTCTCCGTTAATTTGTTTTATAGTACTTCACATCCTTAAATTACGATTATTTTCACACAAAAAACTAAAATTCAGTCATCAAACAACACCAAAATCATCTTCTTTCATATTGGCGCCAAAACTTCTACGACAGTGCAAAAAGTATTTTTATTATTCTTTTTTTACTTCTATATTTTATACTAGTCTTACATTTTTTTTATAGAAGAGGAGGCAAACGAGCAGGTGGGTCACCTGATGGAAAGTGATCACCTCCGCCCACTAACATCCGCAACACCAGGAGTATCACAGATGCGTTGCCGACCTTTAAGGAATGAGTACGCTCTTTTCTTGAAGGTCCCTAAGTCATAATTGTTTGGGAATACCGCCCTCGGTAACTGATTCCACAACGGTGTTATACGGGGTAAAAAATGTCTTCGGAATCCCACAGTTGTAGATCGCCACGCATCGAGGTGATGGGCATTATACCTTAAACTCTGACGCGATGTCCGAAGGTGGAAATCAGCGGCTGGAATTAAACCAAACAACCCCTCAGAGCATTCCCCATGATAGATGCGGTAGAGAACACTGAGTGACCCAACATCTCTACGCAATGTGGAATCAAGCCGATTGGTAATTACCCGGTCATTGACAATTCGAATTGCTCTACGTTGAATGCGGTCAAATGGAAGGAGCTGGTACTGTGGAGACCCTGCCCAGAGGTGAGAACAGTTTTCCATATGAGGCCGAATTTGCGCTTTATATAGTTGCAAGCGATGGGTCGGCTTGAAATACTGTCTCGCTTTACTGAGCACACCAAGTTTCTTAGATGCTATTTTAGCCTTCTCCTCCAGATGACCACGAAATTGAACATTACTCGAGATGTCAACGCCGAGTATACCAATGCAGGCTGTGGCAGAAAGAGAAACGCTCTCAAATCGAGGAGATGCGACAAAGGGAGTCTTTTTAGCGGAAAACGCGCAAACTTGTGTCTTGTTCGGGTTAAATTGCACCAGATTTTGCTGGCCCCACAACAAAATTTCAGACAAAAGATTGTCAATTTTATACACAAGTTGGTTCCGGCTCTCGACGACATGTTCCCGCGATATGTTATGTCGGCCAAAGTATTAGGCTTCCCCAGTAGTGTCGTCCGCATAGCAATGAGTGTCACTAATTTGCAACATGTCATTGATATGCAGAAGAAACAACGTAGGAGAAATCACACAGCCTTGGGGAACACCAGCATTGACAGGTTTAGACTCCGAGCACTCACCGTCGACAACGACCTTGATGCTACGCCCCGTCAAAAAACTAGTGATCCAAGTACATAATTTCTCAGGAAGACCGTAAGATGGAAGCTTCGATAGAAGCGCCTTGTGCCACACCCGATCCAAGGCTTTCGCTATGTCCAAACTGACAGCCAATGCTTCTCCTTGGCTTTCGACTGCTTGCGCCCATCGGTGTGTTAAGTAAACCAAAAGATCACCAGCTGAACGACCACGACGGAAACCGTACTGACGGTCACTTAACAGCTGGTGCTCCTCTAGGTACCTTAAGAGCTGGCAGTTCGTTATGGATTCCATAACTTTGGAAAACAAGGAAGTAATAGCTATAGGTCGGTAATTGGACGGATCCGAGCTGTTACCTTTTTTAGGGATCGGGTGTACTACAGCGGTCTTCCATGAATTCGGTACAATGCCTGATGAATAGGAGAGCCGGAAGAGTCGCGTTAAAACCGGTGCCAGCTCAGGAGCACACACTTTGAGAACAACCGGAGGGATACCATCGGGCCCACTCGACTTGTTGACTTCCAATAAAATAAGTGTTCTACGCACTGAACTCTGAAGGAACTTTATTTCTGGCA
>NJDD01001436.1:419807-433576 GCA_002245505.1 Calephelis nemesis | reverse complement strand
AACTTCTGTCAATGTATAAACATTTCCGTTTCCAAAGCAATTCATAATGTTACAGATGAAGATGAGCGCGCATCTTAAAATTTCACTCTCATCATTTTACCAATATGCTCCTAAATTAGTATAACTTCTATTTATGTCATACCAGCTATCCCGGCGTACTTTGTTCCACCTGTTCTGTTGGAACGTGAAAACTCCAAATATAAATTTTCTTAGTTTCCTCGCAGTTTTTCCTTTTTTTCTTATCATTTAAACCTTCTCTGGAATTGAACAATTGAAAACTAGAATTAGCCAAATCGGTTTAGCCGTCCTCAAGCTTTAGCGATACTAACAAAGAGCAATTGATTTTTATATGTTTGTTTAGATTTGTATAATATAATCACTACAAAATCCTCCAACACTAATTATAATTTTGTTGTACTTCTACAAATTGAATATTTTCTGTAATTAAATAAAGTAAAATAAATGTAATATACATAACAAGATGGGATGGCTTAATTGGTTTTTTTAAGAAAGGATAATTTCTGTCATAATTATAATGGATGTTGTGTATCTTTTACAGTAATTTAATTAGATATTTATGATATCCAAATAGAGATAATAAACAGATTAGACCCTTTTGGGACCGCCGGGTGTAATGCAAAAATAAATAATAAACGCGCTTCTATCCTGGGAAATTACAGTATTTTTATCAGGTTTAAAAAAGGAGGTCTGTTTTTACTTAAAAGGGATGCTTCATTAGTTCGGTTATGCTGCCACATAACAGAATGGCAGGTTTTTCCACGTGTTGGTCCGGGCTCCTTTGCAGAATAGACCATCTGCCTTCTTGCCAGGCAACTAGTAAAAGGCGAGCATATTCCTGCCGTCACTAACACCGTGACATCTGACTAGATGGTAGAGTTTCGCAGCGACTCACGTCACGCGGATTGGTTCCACCGCCTTAACTATTCCTGCCGCCATAACGTCATGACGTGTTCCGGTTCGGAGGGTAAGATAGCCGGTAAACTTACTTTTGCTTGAGGACTAACATCCCGGCTACAGGTTGGCAACGCACCATTGGAGTCTCTAGGCGGCGTGAATTTCTTACCACCAGGAAACCCATCTGCTTGTTTGCCTTCCAATATCATAAAAAAAACTTTGCATTGATTGTTAAGCTCTGGCAACAGCCAACAAATAATAAACAAGGGCACTATCATGAACGCATCAGGAAATCCGTCTGCTTACTTGCCTTCTAATATCATAAAAAAGGTGAAATATTGACAAAACAGATATGTTATAATGTGAAAATATATAGTCATAGACAGGTAGGTTTAGGACAGCGTTGCCAGAACGTTACTTTTGTAACATTTTACGTTACTTTTGACCCTCTAACGTTAGTTCCACGTTACACGACAGAAAACGTTACTTTTTAAATTTTCAAAAAAAATATATTGTGAATCGGAATGCAATTGAAAATATTATATTTTTCCTCATGTTGGCGCGATTGACGCCAACTTGATACGAATACTCAACATGGTGGGATTAGCGGGAGGACCGATGCGATTGCAATATGTGATCTGGAGTCGCATTGACATCTGTCAAATCGACTTATTCATTCACTCACGTGTATTTCTCTATCTTTCATTCCGGTTACGCATACGACCAAGCGACATTATTCGATTAACAAACAATCATTACGATTTTTCTAAGTTCTAATAGGAGGGTCAAGAAACCTTTTTATAGTTTTTTGTATTAATTGAGGACGAAGCAGGTTAGTATTTATTGGACGACACTTTTATATTGGTTGGTGTATTACTTAGATGTGATGCGAATGACTGTCTGTTTTTTTTTCAGCATTGTTAGTCGATTATTCGATGCAAAGTTGCCCATTGCAAGCCGTGCAAAAACATGTTACTATGACCTTGCTCGCAATTTAGTATCGCCATCCCTTTCTTATTAATACACACAGAATACGAAACTGAAGTGAAGTCACCAACCGATTCTAATCTCTTTTTGCACGGCTTGTACTAAGTTTTACATTTAATAAACGTGACCCGTACAGAACGTATTTAAGTTTTATTTTATAAATAAATGGCCATAATAACATATTTCGCCATTTTCCTTTGTAAAAAAATAACGTAATGTTACTTTTTTCGATAAAATGTTACTTTTGGCTGATGTCATGTTACTTTTGTCTATCTGCCACTGGCAACACTGAGGTAGGATATTCCACCATAACATCGGTGAGATATTAGCCGAGAGTGGTGTCAAGGGTATGTAAAACCGGCGTCTTTGCATAGAAAGAGTAATTATTAATATATTATGTGATTAACGTTCGGCAGGATGTGAGTATGGTTTTTAATTTATTTAGGGACCTTGGAACTTTTTTCTGGCTGAATCAACTTTTGAAACGTCCTTTTGGTCTTTCAGTTAGATCAATACATTAAGTTCAAATTAATTATTCCAACCAAGAATTACTAAGCTTACTTTTTTATGTTTTTTTTTAAATAAAGTTTTTCTATAATGTCTTTAGTGTATAATAAAGAGTTGTTAATAATAATAATATTTAATAATGATTATATTTTAGTCATTTGGGTAAATGAATAATAAAATACTTAATAATAAGTCGTTTTTTTGTAGTTTTATTTAAATTGAAACTTTTTGAATGTACACAGCAAGATTGTTCCTTTTTACAATTCCTATGTATTCACGTGTGTTATACAGTGTTTTTTTTTTGTAACGAGTAGGTGACAAGCTAGCAAGAAGTTCACCTGACAGAAAGTGATCTCCGCAAAACAATTTTTTTAATTAACTTTTATGAAACTAGCTGTTCCGGCGAACTTCGTCCGACCTGTTCAGTTTGTGTGAAAATATTAAAAATTGTCAGTCGTGATAAAAAGTACCTTATGACTGTGTTCTAGTTTTAATGATACCTCCCTATGAGTTTAAGATGAATTAGTTAAGTCGTTTTTGATTTATAAGTAGTGTAACTAACATGACTTTCTTTTAAATATACTTATAGATTTTTGAAAAAATATTGGGACGTGATAATCTCGCTACGAATTTCCTTTTTTTTTTTTTTGAAAATAGCTCTTAGGCCTAAGATATAAACAGTTTTTGTAAAATAAAAATAGTACTTACTTCAGTAGAACTCCCACGGAGAATAGTTCTGGATTATTCATTCAAGTGACGAACATAGAATATGTCTTTATTTCTTGGTTTCGATGTTTATATTTTTTTTACGGTACCCACTTTTATTCGAATATGTATTAGTGTCGATAACTTACACCCATGCTACTTATATGTAATACTAGTTAATATATACTGTTCATGGTCCCACGGAACATATTTTCGGGATAAAATACATTCTATGATCAGAATCAGAATCAGAATAATCTTTATTCACTTGAACCATACAAGTGGTATTTGTGCGCGTCGACATTTTTTTAAACTACCACCGGATCGGAATCGTTAATCCAAGGGACCCCAAATGTGTGCCAAATTTGTGGTAAAACAAAACAAAATAGACAAAACAAACAAACTTTCGTGTGTATAATATTATATGATCAACTTTGTGGTGGGATGGAATTTTGTTTAGAAACATTTTTTAATTACTTAAAAAATACTAGCGGACCCGGCAGACGTGACTCTGTTATATGTTTCATAAGATTTTAGTAAAAAAAATTGGGATGAGTCACCCTTATCACTCAGGGGTATGCAAAATAGATATTGGCCGATTTTCAAACCTACTTAATATGCTGACAAAATATTCATGAGAATCGGTCAAGCCGTTTCGGAGAAGTATGGGAAGGAACATTGTGACAAGATTTTTTTTTATATACGATGTTAGAGACGTGTGATTTAGTTTATTATGTGAAGTAGTAGTTGCCTAGGCATGGTCGCCAGTTTCGCTTTGTAGTCCTCGCGAGACCCGCGTGCTACTCACTTGACGCTCAGGTTTGAACGAAACTTTTAAGTGTTATGAACACTTTCAGTTCAAGAAACTTTAAAATACTTGTCGACTACGCTCGGGCTTATCCTTAAATGTTATAAAAGTTTCTATACTATATATTTAAGTATCTTCACCCCGAAAAGGTAGGCAGAGGCACAACCAGAGCACATATTCAAACCCTAGCAACATTTTTTTTATTAAAAAATTTGGACAAACCAAATCCAAGTATTCAATTTAAAATTTATTTTACTGATTTTAGCCACAAAACAGTAACATATATATATAATACATTTACGGTCACCCACGACGAGGTATTCCGTCAAGCGCACCTAAACGAAGCACACCCACACGAAGCACACCTTGCACATCCGTAGGTGGGCTTCAAATAAATAAAATAAAATAATAAATTTCGTGTTCCACGAAACACACCTACGAATAATATCACTAGTGTAGTGCGTAGACTAAAAAATAAAAATTTTGATAGAAGAAAATATTTATTACTTAAAAGAATAGCTTAAAGATCTAACATATTTCAGTTTCGTTATTATAATGTGTTATATTTGTCATTTTTGTAATCTTACTGTTTAAAATCACACATTGTTTGATAATATTCTTTCCAAAAAAAAATACATTTTTCAACATTTTTCCTATTTTTTGTGATCCTTATAAATCACAGACGGTTCTATAATTATGAAATAAAAACTTAGACAACTATTATAAAAAACATTGTAAATCGCATCGTACCGTTATCGTATCGTTGTCGTATCCTTATAGTATCGACATCGTATCGTTATCATATCGCTATCGTATCGTTGTGGTATCGTTGTCGTAACGTTATCGTATCGTTGTTGTATCGTTATCGTATCATTGTCGTATCGCTGTTGTATCGTTATCGTATCGTTGTCGTATCGTAATCGTATCGTTGTCATATCGTTATCGTATCGTTGTCGTTTCGTTATCATATCGTTGTCGTTTCGTTATCGTATCGTTGTCGTATCATTGTCGTATCGTTGTCTTAACGTTGTCGTATCGTCATCGTATCGTTATCATATCGCTATCGTATCGTTGTCGTATCGTTATTGTACCGTTGTCGTATCGTTATCGTATCGTTATCGTATCGTTGTCGTATCGTTGTCGTATCGTCATCGTATCGTTATCATATCGTTGTCGTATCGTTATAGTATCGTTGTCTTAACGTTGTCGTATCGTCATCGTATCGTTATCATATCGTTGTCGTATCGTTATCGTATCGTTGTCGTATCGTTATCGCATCGCTGTCGTTTCTTTATCATATCGCTATCGTATCGTTGTCGTATCGTTATTGTACCGTTGTCGTATCGTTGTCGTATTGTTATCGTATCGTTGTCGCATCGTTATCGTATCGTTATCGTATCATTGTCGTATCGTTATCGTATTGCCTTCAAAAAGTCTTTAAAGTCAAAAAGAAATATTTTGACAAAAAAATTTTTTGTCAGCGAAATCTTTGCTACAATATACAATATTCGGGTAAATAATAGTTTCGGCAGCTCGTAAAAGGCTAGGTTACCAACAAAACTTCAGGTGTTTTAGTGCCAATGTAGCCCATAGACTTGCACAATTAGCATGACACCACAGTAGACTAAGACGTATCTACAATTTTTATTCACAATCTTAGGCTGTGAGCCACGCGATCACGCGATATGTGTAGTTTGAAAGAGTTTGAAGTCCCTCGAAGCAAGAGACTTCACCATTCTTTACTTAAATTGGTATTATTTAACATAAATTTTTAATTGCGCTCATTTGGAAACATCGATTTAAGTACCGTCTTCAATGTATCGAGGGTGGTAACTGAAGCACCGCGGGCCCACAGATCACAAGGTGCTATTCGCGAGCTGCTTGCAGCTCACGCAGCACGCGATATGTGTAGTTTGAAAGAGGTTGAGCTCGTGTTGTAACTGATTTCGACCTTTCAAGCAGTAACAACAATTCACCATTCTTTACTCAAAGAAAATAAAACTGTAAAGTGTAAAATCAACTAGCCACACTGGACAACAGTCTACATGCGCGGCGGATCACAAGCGGGCTGCGAAGCTGCCCGCGTCGCGTGAATTACAATTAAAATCACAGATCAAAATTGCAATCTTCAAGTTTCTTAAATAATCTTAAAGAAATGGCAACCTGCAAGTACCTAAACTTTTCAATTAAATAAACTGTTCTTAATCCGAATCTTAATTTCAATAGACCAACTTAATTGGAGCCATTTTTATAATCTTTTATTGTACTTTCGATTATATATTATTTTTTACTTCAGCATATTTTTCATGAATTGAAAATTTTTCACTTTTGCTCTGATTTCAGCATAATTATTGCTATTTTTTGAAAGAAATAGAATAAAAAATCAATTTTGGAAGCAATCTTAAAGTTTTGCTAGATTTATGGTGCTGTTTTTATTGAAATTTTTATTTATTTCAGAGTAATAAGACTCTATAATTATTAGTTTTATTTGTTACTCTATTTTCTTTTTTTTAAATGACAAATATTGTATTACATTATTATAACGAAACTGAAATATGGTCTTTGAGTTATGCTTTAAGTAATAAATATATTCTTCTATCGACATTTTTATTTTTTAGTCTACGCACTATGCGAGTGATATTTTTCGTACATGTGCTTCGTGGAATACGAAATTTTATTATTTTATTTTTTATTTGAAGCCCGCCAACGGGTGTGCAAAATTGAATACTTTAGGTGTGCTTCGTCTAGGTGCGCTTCACGGAATACCTCCCCACGACTAGGCGAAGATACAAAGTTCCACAAAGTGATAAGTGGCAAGCCCCATCTCGGTATTTCTCCAATACCGAGCGATGATGATTTCATAAATAAAAAAAATATATTTTATGTTGTTTGACCCGGGAATCGAACCCGAAAGCTCATATAGGTTGATTATGCGATGTTTTAGGTTTGATTCCTGGGTCGGGCAAATGATCACCGAATCACTAGAAGAAGGAGTTTCTAAATTTGAAAATTAAAAACCTACGGAAGGAAGTCTAAAACAGGCTAACAATTTATGTCCGATTGAAAATTTTGTAGCTTTTCCCATTCTTCAACACAATAAACAAAATATCCATCTTATAAAATACAAACTACTGAAAACAACATCGTAGATCACTCTCAGGCATGTTATTTAATTCAACACAAAGAAAAGGTTTGGAAGACGTATACCGGAGAAACACAGAAAATACTTAAAATATAACTATTTCTTGCTAGAGTTTACAAAAACCCTCACAGATATTGTAAGACTGGTTCTGTAATATTTGATCACATCATTCATAAAAATGTTGCTTGTAAATTATCATTGCTTTAGAATATTGTGTTTCCTTTAAATGTCGAGAAAATCTTACATTTTTACAGTGTTATTAATAACTTAGATCTAAGCGTTCTCCACTCCGACCGCCTCGTTGGTCGAGTGGCTAGCGTACACGCCTTACTACATCGACCAAACGCGAGGCTCGGGTTCGATTCCCGACGGGGGCAGGCATTTGTGTTATGAACATTTAGGTGTCTGCATTTCCGGGTCTGGGTGTTTATTTAATTTATTCTGGTATCTATTTAAGTATTTCTATGTATTAGTATTGTTGACTAGCACCCATAACACAAGCTTATAATTTGCTTACTTTGGGGTTAGACTTAATTTTTGTGACTTGTCCAAAAAAATAAATACAAAAGGCAAGGTTAAGGTACTATAGACTACGAGAGAGCTTTAATAAAATAAAATAAAAATAAAAAACTTCATCTCCAACAATTAAAAAAAAATAGGAAGCACTTAACACTATCCGTCTTATTAATAAACACAGAGTAAAGTACTCCAAGGTTCAATATATGACATAACAGGTATTACTAGTACGACCGTTAACGTCTTCTTTTATGACATTTTATAGTTATACACATACAAGCATTCTTTCTTATTACTATTTTGCAAAAACCCTTGTCGGGAGAAAAAGGAACTCTTTATTGCAATACAATATTATATTTATATATTGTATTATATCTTCACGCTCATATTCCCAAAGACGTAGGTAGAAATACAACTAGGACATCCATCAATTAAAAGTGTACGTTTCCAAAGTAAGTTTAATAAGGGATTTCTTCACTGAACCCTGTAGAGCGGGAAAATGAGTTTTCAAGCTTCATTGTATATTCAGGGACCGAAACGTTGTTTCAGAATCTTTTTTCATATTTTATTGTTTCTCCTATAGGTAGGTTTTCAGGCTCCTAAACATCAATCTTTATAGACGCCAACTTTTTTATGTTAAACTTCTATCAAAGATGTTAAAAGTGCGTTACCAACCGGGACTTATATTTTTTAAAGACAAGTCACACAAATTGAATCTGTTGGTGTTAGTCAACGATTTACTTAAATAGATATCAGAATAAATTTAATGAACACTTTAGTAACAGTTATAAAGAACACTCCTATCAAAGATGTTAAAAGTGCGTTCCCAACCGGGACTTACTTAACTTGATTTATCCAGAACATAACATTTTGCACGCACCGGTTGGTCGACTAATATCATGTATTCTTTTAATCAAGTAATCTTAATTACTATTTTATTCTATTGACGGATGATAGTAGTACAGTAGCATCTTTACGCTCATATCCCCATAGGGCAACCAGGGCAACCACGATTAGCCAAAGACAATAAGTCCCACAATTTGATAGGTGGCAAGACTATCGCCAACCGGGCACACATCTCATCCGCATTTTATTAGAAAATTGAAAATATACATTTGTTGTTTTTTTATGTAGCCAAACCCAGGGATTGAACCCGAGACCTCAAGAAGTCAAGTCCGACGCCGGACTGCTAGACCACAGAGGCGACGAAAGAGTTGTCTAAATAGTATTTTTGAGTGAGACGGATAATTTCTATCAATCAAACCGTCAGTAACTAACAATCAAAGGTTTATTTGTCTTTATATATTATACTGTAATATTAAAATGTGTTAAAATATAACATATTTTTTAATTTATTTGTCAAGTCATCTAATAATTGTTCGATACGTTTCCGTCACTTATTTTTTCTTTAGGTTTTGTTACTCGCGTAAGCATTTTGCCATTAGTCAAGTAGAAATTTTGCATCAACATTTATCAAATTTACCAAAAGCGGTAAGCCTTATTACTCAAGCTCATATAGAGAGATTTGGCGGCAACTAGAAAATAGACGATACGCCAATTTCTTCATGATTACTTCATTTGTGCACTTTCACTGAACAAAATTGTACAACATGATACCAATATTGTCTAATTTTTTCTCAATACAAACACGAAATTCAATAATTATGAAAAAACTTCGATCGTCTTTTCTCTCGGAAGTACAAAAAAAGTTCGTTCTTCCAAGTTCAAGTCCCAATGTGTGTTTAGATCTTAAAAAACTTGGCAACGAATGTTGATGCGATTTTTTAGATAGATAGTGACAAAAAGTTTAACACCCGTGCAAAGCTAGAACAGGCTGCTAGTTTATTATACTTCAAACAAAAGACTTATCTTACGTCTAAAATGAAGTTTAAAATCAAATTCCATCTGAGCAAACTTTCTTACACGCGACAAAGTGACAAAAGAAACCTAAAGTGATGTTTTATAAAGCTAAATGTCGACAAGATTTGAGAGCTTCGTAGTTTGGTTTGTTAAAAGCATTTTGTTAATGGAAACTTAAATTTTCCGTTGAATTTTGTAAAATATTCCAAGTGAATTAATAGAAATTATTTTACTTTTGAATAAATTTCTAACAAGGGCTTCTCCGTCGCTACTGGAAGTTAGGAAACTATTTAATTTAGAATATAATGGTATATTTTCAAACAATAAAGTTTCGAATTCGTATCGTACCTACCTGTTAAGGAGCGGTTAAACGGTGTGTGATAAATTTAATCGAGACTACATATCTCAACGCCAAGTCCCTTACGGGGTAAGCAGAAAGTATCGAGTGCCAGACCTCACGATCCTGACAAACCTGTCTTGCTTCCTTCACATTCATTACCCTTTTCATACAAACACGCCGGTTTCGGAGACTCTTGACACCACCCTCGGATAATATCCGATTGATCTGATTATGAAATGTCAGCCTTGGTCTCCCCGGGTACCTACATCCATCCACATTCCCATTGTATATCTGCTTCGTCAATCTTTCATCTGTCATTCTTTCCACATGACCGAACCAGCGGAGCATGCCCTTTCGCATTTTAACAATTTCTTTCAATCCCACTCTTTCTCGGATCTTACTGTTACGAATGTACGTAATCGAGACTACGCGCCACTAAACCGTGTAGTCGTACCATTAGTACCAGGATACTTCTAAACATACATATTATGTACATAACAGGTTTTCTTTATTATATTGGAAGGCAAAGAAGCGGACAGATTTCCTGATAAATTTATTCACAACACTTGTACTTTCCACAAAATATATATATTTTTCGTTATACAAGCATCTCGCTTTAGGTTTCACTATAGAAGCATCATCAGAGCAATACACCCTGACTTTTTAATCACCATCCAAATTTTAATATGTTGATCTTAAGTGAAAATAATTAAATACGTGTTTTTTCTTTTAGTATCCCTAAATACTAAATATTAAGATATGACATCGCAAATATTGATGTTTATGGGCAGCGCGCGCTCCGTACCTACGCGTTGAGTGCTACCTGCTAGATACCTATTTTTTTTCATAAATGGACTTATCTATAGATACTTTATGCCCAGAAAAAAATCTTGCTGTATATCAACTGAAGTTTTGTTGAAAATAATACCGCTTAATTGTCATCCTCAGAAATAACGGTATTCAAATAAAAATTGCTGAGTGATGACATTAGTATACAAATTCGAATTCACTGGGTTGACTACGTAAGATTTTTCACCCATAAATGGGGAGATTTTCCCTTAACTAAGAACTACTAATGTTATTTGTTAAACTTAGTTCTACTGTTAATAATTAACTAACTATTAATAATTTCTGATGTTAAGAAATTCACGGCGCCTAAAGACACCAAAGGTGGTAATGGTGCGTTGCCAACCTGAGGCTGGGATGTTAGACCTCGAGCAAAAGTAAGTTTACCGGCTACCTTAACCTCCGAACCGGAACACGTCATGACGTTATAGCGGCAGGAATAGGTAAGGCGGTGGTACCAATCCGGCTGAGTCGTTGCGAAACTCTACCACCAAGTCAGATGTCACGGTTTTAGTGACTGTAAGCCTATACTCGCTTTTTACGAGCTGCCTAACAGGAAGGCAGATGGTCCATTCTGAAAAGGAGCTCGGACCAACGCGGGGAAAAAAAATGTCGTTGTAAAAAAATATCAGATTATCTTTAAAACTTTGAATTTAATAGTATTGGTCCAATGATAGAATTTCGATCCCTCGGTCATGTAATTTGTTAAATTTTACTTATGTTATAAAAAAGGAGTAGTGTAGTATTTCATGATATCATAGAGATAGCGGCAGCTATACCAAATTAATACAACTGTAATAGTTGTAAGAAAAGCATTACCTGTCTAAATACACTAGTACCACGCTATGAAGGCTGGTTTGACATATTACAAAATAATAGTTCCCGTTCAGAATACGAGGTAGTACTCCGAACGGGAACACGTCAACGGCAAGCATTGACGTTATACCGACAGGAATAGGTATTGCAGTGATACCAATCCGGACGAGTCGCTGCAAAACTCTACCAATTTGTGGGATGTCACGGTGTTAGTAGCGGTAAGGCTATGCTTGCATTTTATGAGCTGCTTTCCAGGAAGATGCATAGTCTATTCTGCAAAAGAGCCGGGTCGAACACTGTTTTTTTTTCTTAAACACCTGAACTCCCCCACTCATTGTTAACATTCATCCGGATTTGTATAAGTTTGCACTCCTCAATCTGAGACCGCCTAAGTGGAGACCTCGACCAGTCCTTCACCAAATAAGAAAGTTAATAGCTCATGCTCTGAAAATTGACATGTGAGCTGATTAAGTCATATGTTTATGAGAGAGTATCTCGGCTGCGTCTGTTTATCTGTTCGTAATAAACTCAAAAAACTATTAGTTTTCCTCGAACTTAATCCTTTCTTCCTTTTACATTCCCAACATTCCATCATCCACCACTGCGTTGGTTAAAATAATGTTCAGTCAAAGCAATGGGATTAAGAAAGGAAAGAAAGAAAGAAAGAAAATATATTTATTTGCGGAATATGTGTGTTGAAGTTGTTACAAAATTATTTAAGCTTTCCAACATATTCTATCACATTGTGGTGTGCAAATATTTAAATATTTTTAAAAACCGATTATTTAGCCATATATACCCAATGTTTAAATATTCATTCAACAAATAGTTTTATTCTTATTACAATTGAATTATAACTTACAAACAATTTTGAAATGTTAATAATTTTAACCCTGTCTACCGTAAACTACTATTAGATTGCGTTAATAATGAAAAACACAACTTTTGTTGCAGTCTGTGCAGATATGCTGTAAATTTCTTAGTCTTGCCCTCGACCACAAAAAAAAGAAGCGATTAATTAAAACATAGGTAGGTATAAACTAGGTACCATATCAGATGAAGTGACAGTTATTATGGGAACTTTTATACGCAATTTGTTGTAAAAAAAAGGTTTTTATCAATCTTTTGAGTTATAACGAAATAATGTATGGAGTTTTTTTTTATAGATCTACAAAAAAGTCCGCGTTAAGAATGTAAGAATGACTTACGTATACTAAATCAAACTTATACAGAAACGATTACTTTTAACGTGGTAAGTGTGATTCTATTTTACTTAAACATCATTTACATTTATCACCTCTGTAGTTAGTCGTCTGGCACTGGAATTAACTACATGAGGTTTCAGCTTCAGTTCCCAGGTCAGGCAACTCAAAATGAGTTCTTTCTATTTTCAAATAACAACAACATTTAACGGGATTTGATTAGTGTCCGCTAAGCAATGGATTTACCACCTATCACATTGTAGGGAGGGTAAATTCTCTTAAAAAGAAACTAAAACAGTAACTAGCATTAATGATATAGCACCCAAAACAGGTAAGGTGGTTCTGAAGCTAAAAAAGACGTGTGGTACTTTGAGACTGCCGTGGTAAAGCTATCGCTTAAGCAGGCATGAGTCACCAGATCACGTGGCAAAGAGGAGGATTACGCATGCGCAGTAACGCCGATACAACCAATGCCACCTAGAGCGTGATCAAAAAGTCGTTAAAAGTTCTGCTATTAATCGATAGATGGCAACACCAAAAAGTATCACTGCTGTGCCGGTCGAAGTGGGGGGTTGTTAGGTTATTTTCGTTACCGGATTTCCGGATTCGGTCTCGACGCTCATGGCCCGCGATAGTAGCTATGCAATAGCTTAAAAAAGTAAAAGCTTCTGCACCTTTCGAGCAAGTTTTTGCAAATAGCAACGTAAAATATAATTTTATTTTTTATCAAGTAGCAGTTGCCCGCAAACTCACTCGCGTTAAAATAACAACAAACATACAGAATTTGTTACTAAATTCTTTATAAAAACGTGCTGTAATACCTAAATGGAATCCCCCACAAACAAATAACAGAGGTGACGCTGGCAAAGTTACAAGTACGTCAGGGAAGCCGTCAGTTGCAATTCAAGTTATATGAGGATCTCACTTAACTATTCTATTTTCCGGGCTGCTTTTTTTCTCAGCGTATGTACGAATACACGGTTCCTGAATTATTGCTGAGATGATTATCTGCGAGTGGGACGTTGGTATTATTGTTTGAGTAAATGGAATTTCCTACAAATAAATAACAAATTGTAATCAAAGTGAAGCTGCAAATTTACATTATCTTTGGGGATAATCTTAGAT
>NJDD01001436.1:354014-368897 GCA_002245505.1 Calephelis nemesis | reverse complement strand
AACTTTATTTATTCTTTTTTGTTTTGTAGTCTGTGCTAGACTTGATTGTTTCGTCTTTTTTTGCAAACAATATTTTTTTAGTTCAGAAAGAGCGGACATAACAACACTGAGTATAATGTGACCAAATAATACCCTCCGAACCGGAACACGTCAACGGCAAGAACGGAATCTGGGCGAGTCGCTGCGAAACTCTACCACCTAGAAAAGTATTTCACAGTATTTTCACATCCTGGATATAGAGACATTTTTGTGCGTATAGTTTATCTTACATATACATATATTCACGGCATTTCCTCTGCAGAGTAGGCTGAAAGTATTAAATGCCAAGAAAAAGAAGGTTCCTGGGATGGCTAGTACTTAAACAAATTCATCAAAATAGGCAATACCCACTCTAAAAAAAAAGATCAAAGGAAATGTTAATCAACTCTATGATCCAATTAAGAACTCATAAAGTGTTAAACATGTCCAATCTCCTTCAATTATGTAGATTTAGCCATTAACTGCAAATATTCCTATCCTCTGTGGTCTAGTGATCCTTTGTTGTCGCTGACTACATATGTTCTCGGGTTCGATTCCGGGTAGTGTAAATCTAACTTTTTTGTTTTTTTTTTGCAAAATAATATTGCTTGAGGTTTAAACCTAAATGTTATTACTATATTAAATAATTAGGTAATAATTAGTCCCAGACAACATTAGCGATGGGCTAGCCAGCCATTACATTGTAGGACTAAGAAGTACATTCGGTTAACATTGAGTGCCCTGGCTGTACCTACATAACTATCGATACTTCAAACGTGAAGATAATTATTTTCAGATGCGTTACGGTCAGATGCTTTTCTACCATGTTGCAGAGCGAAGACAATTGATCCGTACATCAGCTTCCAGATCTGAAATATTGTGTCAGACATCCCTTGCATTCTCCTTTCATCTATTTTCCCATTCACTTTTGAATCCAAACTGATCAAACAGATGGTCCTGTAATTTGTACAGTCCATGCGTGAACCCTTGCCTTTATACCAGGGGACGATGACCGCATGCCGCCAGCCTTTGAGTACTCTGCCGGCCTTTAAACATTTGTTACAAAAAACCCAGAAAGTGTCCCGGAAGGCAGGACCACCAAGTTTGATCATCTCAGCTGAAACCATATCCACTCCCGCAGCCTTACCATATTTCATACTTCTTATCGCCCGTTCAAATTCTTCCATCATAATGCCATCACATTGCTCCGCTATTTCTTTACCTTTTTATTAGGCTACGAATTACTTCTATCGTGCCAGATCGTAAACACTAAACCTTATTAGTAAACAAAGACTAAAATACGCCACGGTTTAAGTTTATTTTGCAATCTGTATTAGTCTGTACCGTTTGTAAGTTTGTTTGAAGACGCTAATCTCATTAACTACTGATACGATTTTTCAAATTCTATCAATGTTGGATAGCCTATTTATCGAGGAGGGCTGTATGCTATGCTGTCTCGTATTACGCTAATTATTCTACGCATACAAAGTCGCGGGCGGAAGCGGACAGTAAAGGCCATTTGCTGGTTTCAGGGCTAACTATTTTGCTCTGAGTTAGCTTTTTACTAGGGATCTAAAGCTCTTTGTATTTGACAGGTCTCGCCTCTGTGGTCTAGCGGTCCGGCGTGGGACTTAAATTCTTGAGGTGTTGGTTTCAATCCCCGGTTCGTGCCACAAAAACAATAGAAAATGTAAATTTTCAATTTTCTAATAAAATAAACGTTGCCCGGGATTGGATATGTGCCCAGTTGGCGATCGGCTTGCTTCTTATCACATTGTGGGACTTAGTGTCTTCGGCTAGTCATGGGTGCCCTGGTTGTGCCTCTGCCTACTCCTAACGGGATATGGACTTGAAGATACTTCTTACTTGACAGTTTAGTTCATTTTTAAATTCAACCCTCGAATGTGCAGGCGGCCCTAAGAATATCAAGGCGTGCCTTACACATTTTATTAAAAAAAATACTAATCCTTATCACATCGTTTTCTTGCTTTTGAGAGTGTTTTCACAAGAAACGGATAAAATCAGTGACCCGTACGTTTTTGAATGAATGAGCCTTAACTTCCGCGTCGTCGTAGACCCCATTACATGAATTAAAACTGTCTTAGGGTGGTATTATACTGCTGATGTTGGAAGGGTTAAGAGAGCAATTTATATTTTGTTTTATTTACGCAAGGATTTAGTTTTACTTTGTATTGGATTAAATTTAATCTAAGATGTACAATTCTTGTGTCACAGTGTGCGTGATTGAAGTCTTCCAAAACGGCTCGACCGATTTTCGTGAAATTTTGTGAGCATATTGAGTAGGTCTGAGAATCTACCAACATCTATTTGGAGCTGTAGTTGGCAATGAGGTTCTCCTCATTGAGATAATGTGTGTGTGTAAGTTAGTGGTAATGGTGCTCGCCAGGACGGCAGAAGGTCTATTCTACCCAAAGGACCCGGAACAACACGGGAAGAATGGAGAGCGAAGGTTGCTCTCTCTTGTTAAATGTATGGCTGTAAAAAGATTATTACTCATTTTGAAAAATCAAACAAAACCATTATTTTACAATTTAAAACTCTGATCATGTCTTTCCATTAGGGTAATGTAATATTTCAAAACATTGTAATACAATTTTTAAAATACAACATTCGCCAAGTCAGCTGTCATTACAGTTTGTAACTTTGACTTTAAGTAAATTGAAAACATTTTTAAGTGTGACATAAGCTTCAGCTTTTATAACAAAAATAAGGGCTTCCAAACAGTCTCTATGAGATTTCATGAGCTTTTGAATTTAAGGAATTAAATTTTAGCAAAAATGAAAAGAAATATTGACTACTTATAATTTGCCTCTAGAAAAAAACTACACAAAAAGATCAAACCTCTTAGTAATTAATTGGTATGATTGTTTAGGTATTTTTATGACTATGGCTTTTAGTGGACGTCTTCGTACTTAAGTGTACCGGAAAATGACATTGTCATTATGGGGGAAATCATAGATAGGGTGACTTTCCCAGGTAGGGACCTGGTTAAGTTGCTGCACAGAATTCTACCAACAGTGGTCTTGTTGGTAATGACCTACCTGCTTAACCTAAGCTCGTCTCTTACTAACTACCTTTCAGGTAGATGGTCTATTACAACCCCAACACGGGGCATTTTTAGTATTATTGAGGGCCAAACATGCAAGCGGATTTTCTGGTGGTAAAAATGTAAGCCACCTACAGACACCAAAAGTGGTAATGGTGCGTTCCCAACTAAAAGCCGGGAATTTAGACCTCGGGCAAAAGTAAGAAATAATTTAATACAAGAATACATTTTATAAACTTAAATTTACAGATGTCTCTGTTCTAAGACAAAAACTACTAAACTATATTAATACACAACCTACGGGAGATGCTTCTAAAAAAACAGCTTAAAAATATTACAGACGAGGGCATAGTCAATCCTAAAATTTGGACAACGCAACTATGCTGTCTCGTATTGGTCTGAATCCTCTGAATACAAAAAAAAAAAGACAAACTACCACGGCATATGAACCTATTTTAGCTTTGCACACCTCTTAGAAGAGGCGAGTGAAGATGCAATAGGTCATTGTCACCAAGATAATTGGTGGAAGGGTGCTGTGCAACAATTTGCCCTGGGAAAGAATCACCGCTTTAATTTCAAAACGACATTGCCATGTTCCGGTAGGGTAGCTGGTAAAATTACAGATTAGACAGAATAATCCGACTGGATACCGACGCATCTATAACGTGTCGTATCTATAGGTTAGATTTTACCATTAAAAGAGTTATGTCAAATATGTTCGCTGTCTTTTGGAATAGAAAATACTCAAATATTCCTGTGGAGCTGATGACCGCAAGCGTCGGTGATCACTTACCACCTTTCGACCAATTTGCCTATTTGATTTCTCATCTACAAAAAAATGCATCTTCACGCTCATATCCAAGAAGGAGTAGGCAGAGGCACAACTAGGGCACTCAAGACTAGCAGAAGATACTAAGTCCCTAAATTTGATAGGTGGCAGGCCTGTCGCCAACCGGTCACATATCCAATCCCAAGCAACATTTTTTTGTTAGAAAATTGGAAATACCACTTTTTTTTTGTTGCCTGACCCGGAATTTGAACTCGGGACCTCATGAAATCAATTCCAACACTTGGACCGCTAGACCACAGAAAAAGATAACAAAAATCTGTCATCAAATGTAAATCAAGATTTTTTGCAATGTAATCGCAAGCAAAATCACAGAACAGTGCTAGCTACGTATATCCCAAAATCAATCTCGGATCTCACTATATTTTATAACGTACGAAAGCGGTTTAGTCACCAGTAATTCTCGAAAGTTCTCAATACGTAGCAGTAATAAATCTACGAATGTATTTTCTGAAATCCGCGGCGGAAATACGTCAGCGTTTTACCGTCTCAATTTGCTGAAGTAGAAAGCTTAAGTTCGATCAGGTAATTGTGTAGTATTGTTTATTATTAAAAGTTCTTGTACATGATAATTTATTTACTTAATTTACACTTTTTTATTTATGTGATAGAGAATCGAGAGCGAGAAAATACAAATATAAATATTGTACAAAAGGCGAGCTTATCTCTAACAAGATATATATTACAGTTAACCTAAGATAAAGAAAAAATAATAAAAAATTAAAAGTGATAGGCAGACAGTGTACAAGCTTAAGATTAAAGGGATAAAGAAAGCCTAATTAAAATTCTAAAGTTACCGCGTGAATTTCTTACCATCAGGAAATCCGTCTGCTTGTTTGCCTTCCAATGTTATATAAAAAAAAAAACTCTACTAGGTGGTAGGTAACTAGGTGGTAGAGTTTCGCAGCGACTCACCCGGATTGGTACCACCGCCTTACCTATTCCTGCCGCCATATTGTCATGACGTGTTCCGGTGTGGAGGATAAGGTAGCCGGTAAACTTACTTTTGCTCGAGGCCTAACATCCCGGCCTCAGGTTGGCAGCGCACCATTACCACCTTTGAGTTTGAGTATTACCAAGAAATCCGTCTGCTTGTTTGCCTTCCGATATCATAAAAAAAAGATACTTCAATATTACTCAAACAAAATGTAAAAAAAACTGATATGAATATTAAACCTACCAGTAGTTCTAACACCAAGTGATACCATTATGAACTGGAGGAGTATCATTTTAAACAGATAGGTATATTTTTTTAAGGAACTTTATCATACAATAAACATGCGAGTCCCATAAGTGCTTATTCTAAACATGAATAAAACTGAAACTTATGGATATTTAACTTAGTCAAAAATCAGTCTTCCTTTATTATATGATTGTTTTTAACTAGAATTATATAGCATTATTTATAACTAGAAGTAGTTCTTGTACATGAACATTTTAGATAGATAAATATATTTTTTTATTCTTTATTTTCATCGCGACTTTGTCATACATTAAACATGTCATAATTGTTATTATAAATATTAATAATATTGAAGCTTTTATTTAGTCTAAAATCAGTCTTCCTTCATGATATCCTTAAGAATTTGGATTCTTAATCAGATCACACATAGAGAAATTACATGTGATGTCAAATTGCTCAAAGTAGATTTAATCGATCCGGATATCAAATCAGTTTTAATTAGGTAGATAGATATTTTGATAAGCAAATCAAATATAAAACCACATGATAACTTCCTATTTTAAACATCGATGTAAAATGTTACGTGATGTAAACTCCAAAAGTTATGCTGTCACTACAAACAAACAAACTTATAAAGCTCTCTTTTCGCTCGAGTGATAAAAATTGCTGTGACATACGGAAGGACGGATAGGATTAAGGACATGTCAACTCTATGAGGTTCCATTTCTTACCATTCGGCTTCCGAACCTTAAAATTTTTCTTACATTTTAAAAATGGTAACAAACTTGAAACTTTTACTTAGGTAAGTTACTTAATTTACCTTAAGATGCTGTAAAGGTAAAAGCGATTGGCTAATATTCTTTCATGGTCTTAAAAAATATGTTAACTGAAAACAGTAAAGTGTTTTTCCATATAATTAAAAAAATGATTAAAATGATATTAGAACGTCTTTGAATCATGACCTATCAAGATATATCACAAATATCTATTACATATAAACTGTTCGTCTTTGTCGTCATACTGATACGTACTGATAGTCGTGGCTACTCTGGTTTGCCTCTGCCAAAATCTTCTGGGATATGGGTTTTTTCAATTCAATTCAGTTTGTCGTCTTTATTTCGCAGGTACAACATTTGTTACATCTGAAATACGTCAACAGTTAAAATACATTATACTAATTTTTGATAAGCACATACAATAATTGAAACATTATTACGGCCTCCAAAAATACCTAACATCAAAAATTTCAAAAAACAAATAACAAATATATAAACAAATCCTGTCTCAACATCATCCTGATGTATGACAATAATATAAACAAAACATCCAGGTAGTTAAAAAATAATAATATATGAGTTAGACCAGGTTATGGTTTTTCTCTAAGAGCAGAGAGTACAATTTAATAAAGTAATAAATACAAAATACATTCTTCAATAATTACAAAATTAAAATAAGTAAGTAATAATAACGAAGTTAAAATTAAAGTATAAAATAAAAATGTCGGTAAATAGTATAAAGTTAAAATTAAAATGTTTATTAAAAAAATGTCAGATTTCAATGACTGTGTATAAGAATGGGCATATATGATGATGAATATACTGCTCGTATATATTAAATTTATCAAAGTATGTCAAAAATAAAATAAATTCTATAAACCCTAAATTTACATGTAAATAAGAGGGATAAATTGTAAATTCGTAACAATGTCAAATGTCTTAAAAGATCAGTAATAAGCCGTTAGAACATCATCAAAATATTAAATTTGTATAAAAATCATGATAATTGAAAAAAATAATTATAAAAACAAAACAAAAAAATAGTTATTATAAAATTAATCTACAATATCCACTATTTTGCCCATTAATTAGCCCCAGCGATTTTTATCATTCAAATATTCAGAAATGTTGTAATATCCTTTTTTGAATAATTTCCTTTTAATAGTAGAATTGAAGATACTTACTTTATTCGCTTAACAAATAAAACAATATTTAGAACACTTGACAGACTTCTTTATGCAGTCTGTTATATGATAAAATCAAACTCTATATAAAATCGACTGCGGAATTGGATAATATATTCCGGTCAAGCTTGAGAAGAAACTAAAGAGGTCGGAATTGTTAAAAGTGTCACATTCATGTAGGTTTTCGGAGCACGTACATTTTGTTTAACTTCCTTAACATTAAATTTGACTTATTTTAGTTTTAAACAAACCTAGCATGGATAATAATTTAAGAGGAGCAAAACTAAGAACTAACGGAGCGGTTTTTACCAGCGCCCGCGGCGGTCGCAGATTTACTTTGACCGCCTCGTTGGTCGAGTGGCTAACGGTCACGCTTAACTACATCGACCAAACGCGAAGCTCGGGTTCGATTCCCAACGGGGGCAGGCACCTGTGTGATGAACATTTGGATGTCTGCATTTCCGGGTCTGGGTGTTTACTAAATTATTCTGGTATCTATTTAAGTATTGCAGATCTGCCCGGTTGGTGAAAGGCTTGCAACCTATCACATCGTGGGACTTATTGTCTTCGGCTAATCGTGGGTGCCCTGGTCGTGCCTCTGCCTGCCACTTCGGGGATGTGGGCGTGAATATACTTATGCATATTAAAAATATTCTGTTGCTTTAACTAGCTGTTGTAAAAACATTATGCACACGTTGAAGGCTTTTTCATACAAAGTGGCGGTAACAAACGATTTTACCTGAGTAAAAGGTTACTTACATGTTGATCTGGGCCATAAGCTACTACTTACCAACGTTTGATAATAAAACGCTTAGTAATTTCTGCTTGAGAAGTAAAAAAACAAACATACAAACAAACAAAAAATGTAATAATCCTTGTTTTGGGTTATTAAAGTATCTCGTATTCATAATATATGAAGTAATAGCTGTTTTTGAATTTTTAAAGCTAGATTTAGAGTTGCTTTTGTTTTATTATATAAATACGTTGACAGAGTAAGAGTGTAACATAGATGCAAAAAAGTAAAAACTGGTGCTTTCTTTTCTGTTGAGTAGAAACTGTATCTAACAAAATGGATTATGAACTGAATTTAAACCAGTATTCAAATGAAATGGTATTCCAGCAAAATTATTTCTTTGAGTGATTTTTGAAAAAGGTCGTTGGAATACATAACTTGACTAAAAAGGCAAACTTCGAAATAAATCTCATGTTTTGAGATTTATTATTGTATATTACTAATTTTTTTATTAGTAAAAGACATAGATATAGACGATAAGACGTATGTGTCTTAAACATCATTCAGACAGTTGTAACCACGCCCCAGTCACCCTTTCCACTTTTTACCTTAGTGTAAACTTTGTCTGAAACTTATCAAAATTTGGATTAAATCTGCGTTCCACAAGGTTGCAAACCAATGTTTACAATCAATGTTTTAATCAATGTGAAACCCCTATTAGAGCACATCATTTGATCAAACTAGTTAATTGACAGTGACAATTATCAAATTTTACATCATTTAGACTGTTGTAATCATGCCCCAATCACGCCTTCCACAAAGGTGACCTTGGCGGAAACTTTGAAACATATCAAAATTTGGATTGAATCTACGTTCCACACGAATGCATATAGACGATTAAACGAATATGTCTTAGATAACAGCATTTGATGCCAGACAAACTGGTAATTGGCAGTTACAATTATTGTAAAATGAAGCACCATCCTGACGGTTTTAATCACGCCCAAACAAGCCTTCTACGAAGGTGACCTTGGTGGAAACTTTAAAACATATCAAAATCTGGATTAAATCTACGTTTCGCAAGGATGGAAATAGACGATAAAATCCATGTGTAGCACGGCATTTGATGCCAGACAAACTGATAATTGACAGCAACTATTGTAAAATTAAGCATCATCCAGACGGTTGTAATCACGACCCAATCACGCCTTCCACAAAGGTGACCTTGGTGGAAACTTTAAAACATATCAAAATTTGGACTAAATCTACGTTGCACACGGATGCAAACCAATGTCTAAATCAGTTTCAACTCCTATTACAGTCAAATCCTATCTTATTATTAATATTATAAATGCGAAAGTTTGTGAGTTTGTTTGTTTGTTACTCCTTCACGCAAAAACTAATTATATAGATAATATATAGACTTGGATTAATACATAGGATAGTTTTAATCAAAAAAAATTGTTCGTGGGGGACCATTAATAACGCAGGCAACGCCGCGGGCAACAGCTAGATTAAGATAAAAGGGCAATTAAAAGCGCACATGGGTGGATTTTAAGTATGTATGCATGAGATTCAGCGCATTTTGAGTATGTATGCTAAAAACCAGGGCAATCGGTTGACAATTGATGCTTTAAATTGAATTGAAAAATTCCACACACACACACAAACATACGCATATCTTGTGTGTGTCACAAGATATGCGTATCAAAATTCCACCCGGACAAAGTTACATTGAAAACTACATTAAAGCTTGTAAATATAAATGGTTTCACGGAACACAATGATTTTACGGGTACCACAGTACCCACTTTAGATATATACCACACAAAAAAGGTTACGTTTCCAGAAGCAAAGCCTGATTTAAACCATTTAGATATCCGGATGTTCCACAATGTCGCGTTTTTTGCTCTCATTTCTCTTCCCGTTTCTGTGAATGACATGTCTTACTCGTACGGTTCAACTAGTGAGTGATGACTGTTTTTTTAACTTGCTTTAAAATAACTCTGAAATTTGGAAAAAAATATTTTAACTGAAAAAGGGTTGAGGTGAAAGGAGGATAAATAAATAAATATCCCTGAACAAGTCACACAAACTGTTTCCAACTCCAATGTAAGCAAATTATATGCTTGTGTTATGGGTGTTAGTCAACGATTCTAATACATAGAAATACTTAAATACATACCAGAACAAATTTAACAAACACCCCGACCCGGAAACACAGACATCTAAATGTTTATTACACAAATGTCTGCCCCGTCGGGAATCGAACCCAAGCGTTGCGGTTGCTCGATGTAGCTGTTACGACTTACGCGTGTACGCTAGTCGCTCGGCCAACGAGGCGGTCAAAACGGATGAATGTAATGAATGAATTAAAAAATTATCTTCACGCCTATATTCCTTAAAAGGTAGGCAAAGACACAACCAGGGTACTAACGACTAGCCGAAAACACTAAGTCCCACAGTGTGATAGGTGGGAAGCCTACTGCCAACCGGGCACATATCCAATCCCGGGCAGCGTCATTTTTATTAGAAAATTAAAAATATGCATTTAATCATCAATGCATCAAACCCGGGATCTCAAAAAGAAGATCTTAAGAAATGAGAGCGATACGGAAAATCTTTTGTTACGCTCGCTGATCGAATTTGTAACAGTGAGATCTGAGAAACAGTGGGATTGAAAGAAAGTGTTAGTATAAAAATGATAAAGGGCATGCACAATGTTAAATGTCATGTAGAACGAAGGGCAGATGAAATATTGGCAAAATAATCCGAATGTGGATAGATCTAGGTACTCGGGGAGGTTAGATACTATCAATCTAACCTCCCTGAGTACCTACGGTCAAATCCGAGATTCGATCAAAATCTTATATTATTGATATTAAAAATATCAAAAACCCCCAAAAAACCTACGTGCGATGTAGCTAAAAACCATCTCGATTACATCAGATTTCAAACGAAAAGTCGCATCGAAATCGGTCCATTCTTTTAAAAGTTATGACACCACAGACATAAACACACAAACTAGTCAAACTTATAACACACATATCTAAAATGAAAATAGACAAGCAGACTAATTTTGAGAAGAAATACACGTCATCTATACATACCAAAGTTAATGGCTCTTTGTCTAATTGAGACTTAGATCTCCTATGTAAGATAACTGGCTACTTTACCTTTCCAACTGGAACAACACAGTGGCAATCACTAATGTTATGGCAGCAGTAAAACATACATACAAATTTGAATGGATAGTCTCAAGACTACTACATACATATCTAAAAGAATCCTAGCCAATGAATAAGTAATAATACTTTTATACCTGAGATTCTTGGCCTTATCTAATAAGGTGGTTGAATAAGTTACGTAAGCAAGTATCTTAAAGCCAATATCCACGGAGAGGTAAGCAGTACGTACGATTTCTTAGTCCCACAATGCAATATGGCATGGATATGGCAAAATTATCACCAATCACCAACATTTTTAAACGCATTTATTAAAAAATTAAAAAAATATATATTTCGTATTACGCGACCAAAAGAATCAAAGCCGGGACTTCGTTTAATCAAAGCTAACTCCACTAGACCGCAGAAGCGAGGTTATGCAAAAGTTATGGCAGAATAAAGTATAAGGTATTAAAGTAAAAAATAAACAAAAAAAAAATAAAAATCACACATGCATTGTGGAAATATTAAATTCTTTTTTGTTACTGAAAAATGTGTTAACAGTCTCTCTGGTGCGTCGATTTAATGTTGGCGAGGCGGGTTTCTAATAAATTGCATTTGCGGTTCCTATTTACTAGAGCAGGTTTGTTTTAAAGATACGCCATATGGGTTCTCTTAAAAAAGAATCCGACTGTACAAACGATTCCGCATTGTAGAAAGGTGCTTACAGTTTTTATTGTATGCAAAAGTTATTCAAAACTATTATTTTCCCGTGTTATCATTTATTCTATTAATCCTACTAATGTTATAAAATATGCAAAATTTTGTAAGAATATGTGTATGTTTGTTACTCTTTCACGCTCTAATGGCTTAACGGATTTATCTGAAATTTGGAAAACAGATAGATTGTGAGCTGCATTAACATATAGGCTACTTTTAATCCCGATTGCACAACGAGTTGGTGTGAAAAGGCGGGCGAAGCCGCAGGCATTATAAATACGAAAGTTGTAAGATAGTTTATTACGCTTTCACGCACAAAGTATTTAACGTATTTGGATGAAACTTTACAGGAATATAGTTTATATGTCAGAATAACATTTATGTACCACAAAGCCGCGAATCGAAGCTAGTATGAAATAAAAACGAAAACAATGTATTTTCGGAGCAAGTGTGATGGGTTGTTAAGGTTTTGACACCATGGATTTTTCTGGTAAGTTGCTATCTTATGACGAGGTCGTAACAAGCAAATGAACTACCCTATTCTATCAATGTACATTATGGCAAAAATCAGTACTCTGATGCTATGGCATCAGGAATATATAAGCCGGTGGTGTCAATCCGAGCGAGGTGCTGAACACCAGTCTATCACCTAGTAATAACTAACTGCACTGATGGTGATTTCCGTCAGCACTCTACCTCTAGTAATGACTGAATACGACATATCTTTTCACTATTATTAAATTTAGGTTTTTTGTTTAAGTAGGCTAATTAAATGACATGAAATTCATTTAAACCCACAAAAAGAGGAGTTACTAAATTCGAATTAATATTTTTTGTATGTTTGTAACGTGACTATTCGGCCAATTATGAACTGATATAGTATATATGGTATGGTATGGTATATAGTTGGCCATGACTGGCTATTTGAATTAAAGCTAGTTATTAACGCATATTCTTGTTCATGTCTAAGACATTGTCTTTGATGAGGTAGATTAGACAGATATATTAGTCTTTAGTTTGCAAAATATCAACATTTACATTTCAAGATAGCATTTTCTTCTTACGGATAAAAAAATCACTTTACACAAATATACACGTTTGCCTTTTAATACTATTAAAACGATCTTTTCTTGTAATGTATTATTTCTGAAACTTACAACACGATAAAGTTTTACTAATAGAGCGTCAGTAGGTCTGCCAAGTTTCACCTAAACGAAAATGCATCCAACAATTCAATTGTGTTACATCACTGACACGTTTCCGAATAGATCAATCGAATCAAACTCGTTTTTCGATGATGATATTTGATCTACAAAACAAACAGGTAAAAATTGAATGACTAAAAATATAAGATTGAATGTCAGCTGAAAACGTAATGGTGTCAACTCTTTGCTTCTATTTTTGTTTATCTTTATTTACTTTAACACACTTTTAAATATTTGCGCCATCATACTTAAGTGACCTCAAATTGGTATCTTCACAGAGATTTCACAGAGTTTTCGGTAAAAACATAGGTTCAGGTACTAATATAAACATTTAGCAATAAACTCATGTCACAAAAACATAAATACAATAAATATACTTATTGTAGGTATAATAGTTATATTGAATATCGAAGAACAAACACATACCATATACCTATACCTTCCCGCCAAGTTCGTAATGGAGTAAGCAGAAATTATCGAGAGAAAAGTCTTAAGATTCTTGAAAACCTCTTTGGCTTTCTCCACATTCATTACCTTTTTCATACAAACACGTCGGTTTCAGAGACTCTTGACATCATCCTAGGATAACATCCGAGTGATTTGATCGTGGAATGTCAACCTAGGTCTCCCCGGGTACCTACATCCATCCTCATTCCCATGGTATATCTGCTATTTCCATTCTTGATCTGCCATTATTTTCACATGAACCACCTGAACATACCCTTCCTCATTTTAACAACAACAATTTTTCAATCCTATTCATTCTTGGATCTCACTGTGACGAATACGGTCAGTGAGGGTTATACTTCAGATTTTCCGTAGCGTTCGCATTTCGACCGCCATTATCCTTCTCTCATGTTTTTCTGACACACAGAATTTTCGCTTCATACAGAATTTTGCAAAGCGAATCTAGCACCTTTACTAAAAACCTTGCTTTGAAATAGCTTATCCAGCGCTCCATTCACACTATTCCTTGCACATATAGGTACTCTCTTTTCTACATTCACGATGTAGTTTCCGTCTGTGCTAAAAGCACAACCAAGACACACAATTTCATTCACTTGTTCCAGCACATACATACCAAAAGACAACACATATTATGTCAATGGTGTATAGACAATTACGAAAAATAGTATTTATGCTATTTTCAAAAAGAATAAATAACGCTATCGACGCGTACTCTGTTTCGACATCATTCGGAATAGCGAAATGTTCGTGATAGGCATATTCGGACGTTATGTCAGTGGTGTCTGGACACTTAAGAAAAACAATACTTATGCTATTTTCGAAAAGAATAAATAACGCTTTTGTCGCGTACTCTGTTTCGATATCATTCGGAATCGCGATGTTCGTGATAAGCATATTCGGACGGTATGTCAATGGTGTATAGACAATTACGAAAAATAGTATTTATGCTATTTTCAAAAAGAATAAATAACGCTATCGACGCGTACTCTGTTTCGATATCATTCGGAATCGCGATGTTCGTGATAAGCATATTCGGACGGTATGTCAGTGGTGTTTAGACAATTACAAAAAATAGTATTAATGCTATTTTCGAAAAGAACAAATAACGCTATCGACGCGTACACTCTGTTTCGACATCATTCGGAAAAGCGAAATGTTCGTGATAGGCATATTCGGACGTAATGACAGTGGTGTTTAGACAAATTACGAAAACTAATATTAATGCTATTTTCGAACAGAATAAATAACGCTATCGACGCGTACTCTGTTTCGATATCATCCATAGTCGATAAATGTTCGTGGTAAGCATATTCGGACGGTATGTCAGTGGTGTCTAGACAATTACGAAAAATAATATTAATACTATTTTCGAAAAGAATAAATAACGCTATCGACGCGTACTCTGTTTCGATATCATTCGGAATAGCAAAACGTTTTTGATAGGCATATTCAGACGGTATGTCAGTGGTGTCCAGAATAAATAACGCTTTTGTCGCGTATTCTGTTTCGATATCATTC
>NJDD01001436.1:336925-352971 GCA_002245505.1 Calephelis nemesis | reverse complement strand
TCGCATTTCGACCGCCATTATCCTTCTCTCATGTTTTTCTGACACACAGAATTTTCGCTTCATACAGAATTCTGCAAAGCGAATCTAGCACCTTTACTAAAAACCTTGCTTTGAAATAGCTTATCCAGCGCTCCATTCACACTATTCCTTGCACATATAGGTACTCTGTTTTCTACATTCACGATGTAGTTTCCGTCTGTGCTAAAAGCACAACCAAAGCAAACAATTTCATTCACTTGTTCTAGCACATACATACCAAAAGACGACACATATGATGTCAATGGTTTATAGACAATTACGAAAAGTAGTATTTATGCTATATTCAAAAAGAATAAATAACGCTATCGACGCGTACTCTGTTTCGACATCATTCGGAATAGCGAAATATTCGTGATAGGCATATTCGGACGTTATGTCAGTGGTGTCTGGACACTTACAAAAAACAGTACTTAAGCTATTTTCGAAAAGAATAAATAACGCTTTTGTCGCGTACTCTGTTTCGATGTCATTCGGAATCGCGATGTTCGTGATAAGCATATTCAGACGGTATGTCAGTGGTGTTTAGACAATTACAAAAAATAGTATTAATGCTATTTTCGAAAAGAACAAATAACTTTATCGACGCATACACTCTGTTTCGACATCATTCGCAGTCGAGGAATGTTCGTGATAGGCATATTCGGTGAAGTTTCAACCAAACGAACAAGTGCATCTTACATTATGTTCAATTGTGTTAAACCACTGACCAGAACATAAATTGTTTCTCTCGATCTTTTGACCGCGATTTATCTCGTGTTTCTGTTTCACTGCACAGACCACTCTTGAATGAAATTGAAATTTCCTTCATTTTGATCCTTGTGTTTTGTGCATGCTTTTTTATATTTTCCTCTTTTTAACTATATTGATAGGAAGAACCTGTCCAGGAAGGACGTTTTACACGAGATACTTGAGCTACATAGAATCCATTTAGATGCTGCGTCACGTCTTAAAATTTGCGCTTAAAACGCTTGCAATAAGACTCTTAACACGCATCACATTTACTATTAACACTACATAGTATTAAACAAAGTCGCTTCCTTTGTCCCTATGTCCCTTTGTTTTAATTAAACGGGTAAATTTAATTTGTTTGCTATCAGAAGAGACTTATTTTAAAATACTTAATACGCATAAAAATCACTAAAATGCCTGTATGTTTATTAAATGTGCAGATTTTTTTAAAATTATTATTATAGATAATAGTTTATTTAATGTATAGTAGCTGCACATTTCGGTTGATCAAGTTTAGCAAAATGACATTGTTGGTAAAATGTAGAATATGGGATATGAAATCTGTACAATTTAATGCACTGAAAATTGTTCTATCTACAGTATACAATCCACAGCACAACCGCTGTATTTAAGTCAACAGGTAGAGAATTCAACTCCTTGAATGCATACACGCATAAAACGCTGTGTCTAGGCCCAAAAACGGCTGGGTAAACTACTTACGACCAATGTAAATAATGTATCTCTAAAGATGGATGTCAAACAATTTTGATAGCCGCATATCCGCATATCCTATACCTAATTGCCACATTTATCCAGTCCACAGATATGTTTTTGGCAAGCGATAACATAAAAATGGATCAAAATATCAATCTTGAACAACAAATTTTGGAGTAGGATTGATTATTAATATTGGCCGATACGCGACTTAGAATTAAGTTCCCAGTCTTGGATTGGCAGTACATCATAAGCATAGCTGTTGTTTACGGACAAGTATTATTTATAACTAGGAAATTTATCGACCTGCTTTCCTGTATCACTACTTAGTAAAAAACAAAGTCGCTTCTTCGGTCCCTGTGTCCCTTTGTTTGGATTTTGATGCCGTTTTTTTTTAATAGATAAAGTGAATTTAGACAAAAGTTTGTATGTATATTTCGTAACCATCCGAGGCCGGGGCGGGCCGCTAGTTTATCATAAATCCTAAACCTCCCAAGCGTATTCATAAGGCTGGAAAATTATTTAAATACACAAAATAGAAACTTTATGTATCGAAAGTTACGAGTTTTTACCTACTACCCTCACTTTCTTGAACCTCCATAAAAATAAGGGTTTTACTTGCTGAATTTATTCTACGATTAAATAATTCACGTAGGTGGTTACATAAGATAGGGTTCCAAGCGTTTATGACCTATCTGAGTAATTTATAGCCTCAACGTTTGCATGGGTTACCAGAGTGACTTTTACATTGCAAATTGTTTACGACTATTGCTTGTATACTTTTTATGGTTCCGTTTGCTTTAATTGTATCATTTTTATGGACTGAGATAACTTTCTGTCCATCTTACTTTGTCCTGTCTGTCTGGACTTTGTCCATCTCCAGCTAACTAGGACTGCTGCTGATTAATTCATCCTTACTTTTATATTTTTCAATATGACCTATTTGAGTAATCTATAGCCTCAACGTTTGCAGGGGTACCAGTATGACTTTTACATTGCAAATTGTCAACGACTATTGCTTGTATACTCTTATGATTTCGGTTGCTTTAATTGTATAATTTTAATGGACTGAGATAACTTTCTATCTTACTTTGTTTCTGTCCATCTCCAGATAACGAGATCTGCTGCCGATTAACTCAGCCTACACTTTTATATTTTCCAGTTTTAATAATTGTAACTGATTTTGACATCTTTTGGCTTTTAATTTGACTGATTCAAATCAGAACTTACTTAATATTTTAAATGGGCAAGAACAGACGGCGAGAAGAATTTACGAAAATATTTTTTTTTGTATATTGAATGTCATTTATCTTCAATTTATTCAATGATACACATTTGTTACCAGTGCTGCAGGTTTGCAAGAATGTTCGCTACAGCTACAGCTATTCAAATATATATGAAAGCAGAGCACTTGTATAGTAAATCGCCCGGATTTGTACTACACATTCTTGTCGTCACACCATCAGTGCTTACCGCTGTCGTATTCAATGGCATAGCTGTAACTAGCATACGTGGCTATATAGCAATACATTTACAGTGTCTGTAGGATAACATTGTCTCTTAATTTTATGAGAGCCACCTTGCTTAACTGATTGTTTTAAAAATTACAAAATTAGAACTTCTGCGTCAAAAAAATAACGTCAAACGGAGGTCTTAGGTTCAAGCCCCATATGAGGAAATCGATGAAAGTTTACATCACGAAATTCAGATAGAAAGTTTAATGCTCTGGCTTACTGACCTTTTTGATATTTACTTAGGATATCGGGTGCTTATGTAACCTTACCAAACCACTGACTTGTGATGAGAGAACTTTGCCCTACATTGTTTAGATTTTTGACCACATCTGTTGGTTTGTTTGTTTATTCCAATATTTATTTACAATATGTCGCTTATGTAGGTTGCATTTCTGAATTTGTCATTTTTTTAAATCTCGCATTCCCAGCACACAGTTGGATTGTTTATTTACCAAACTGACAGTGGCGAGCATTTTTGTTATGATGAAGGAAATATCTAAATCGGACCCTCAGTAATACAAGAGCACTGTTCAAAAATTACTTTTTGGGAAATCGTATTTTAAGATACAGTATTTATTCCGATATTACTCATGTGTTAAAATAAACATATGATTACCGAATCATTCTTATCTTTTTTCCTTTTCTGCTAGCGCTAACCAGTAAAGAGTATCATTTTAAGGCCTTTAAAATTCAGATAAAGTAAAAAAAGTATCTTCACGCCCACATCCCCGAAGAGGTTGGCAGAGGCACAACCAGTGCACCCGCGACTACCCAAAGACACCAAGTCCCACAAGGTGGCAAGCCTATCACCAACCGGGCTAATCATCCATGCCGAGCAACTTTTTTTTTATTAGAAAATTGAAAAAACCCAATTTTCTTCATGTTGCCTGATCCGGAATTCAAACCCGGGACCTCATGCAGTCAAGTCCAACAGCTGAACCACTAGACCACAGAAGCAAAAATAATATGATAATACTATAATATAATAATAATTTATTATTGAAAAGCTCAGTATACCAAAATTTAGATTTAGGCCCTGATATTAATGAAGGTGCGAAATGGTATAAACATTAGTATTATGAAGTTTTAATCATCCTTTTAGCAAAATGTGATTAATGAAACGGTCTTAATGTGTCTTCTTAGATGCTGTTTGGTGATCGTTCACTTGGTGTATGTTATTTAACGGAGACTAGATTTAAATGTTTACGTGATACTCAAGAACTACTTAATAGCTGGACCTATTTTTTTATGACAATAAAAGGCAAACAAGCAGACGGATTCCCTGATGGTAAGAAATTCACGCCGGGTAGAAACATCAATGGTGGGAATGGTGCGTTGCCAACCTGAGGCCTCGAGCTAAATTAAGTTTTCCGTTATTTACCTTGCCCTCCAAACAGCAACAGGTCAATGGCAAGCGTTAGACATTATGGCGACAGGAACAGGCAAGGCAGGATGTCACGGTGTTAGTGACTGTTATAGTAACAGTTAGCTAACGGCTAATTTTTAAACCGGATAATGTGGTGTCAGATGTAAGAGTTACATACCACGAGGACGAAGCTAAGGGCAATAACTATTTAAAATAAAATATCTTAATTGTATGACTCAATAACAGTTTATTATTTTTACAAAAAATTGTATTGTTTAGCAAATGTAGACAAAGAGCTGGCGAACTTTACTATATCTCAATTTAGTAAAACAAAAATTTGATGTTTTGATATTTTAGTATTTCTTATATTGCATCTGCATACTACACTCCCTGTTGGCTCAAAAAATATATGGTGGTAACGCTAATAGACATTAAGTTCACCTTTTGTACAAACAAATTTGTTCGGTGTACAGTTGAATCATAATAGAAAATTAAATTTAAAATTTAAAAAAAACCGACACATAAACTTAAATTTCCTTTCATAAGTAAAAAAATGCTGACATTCGGTTACACCCCCCACAACTTTTAAACGGCTCAACCGGTTTTCATCTATGAACACTCGCAAATAAGTTACCTTTCATACAAAAAAAATTAAATTGAAATCACTGCAGCCGTTCGGGAGTTATGAGTATATGTTACACAGACAGAGAGACACGTCAGACTTATAACACTCCTCTTTTTGCGTCGGAGGCTAAAAATAAAGAAATATCAAAGGAATCGATAGTAATATATTTGTTAAGTTGTGATTCGTAATTATCTTTGTATTTTCACCATTATAATATTAACGTAATGAATTTGGATCATGATAAATATATTTAATAATGTTTATGTTTTGTACCAAGTCACGCTTTTACCTAATATAAATTTTAAAACCTCATAATGTACATAATCTCTTTGTCTATGACTAGTCCTAATGAAACTCTAGCAACAGAAAGTTTATTTTAATTACCCGAGCAAGTCACTTAATTGCAGATAACAGTGAAATTAATACGAAAACTCCTACAGCGAAAATAGATATTTAACTCTTGCTACTACAATTTAGTAAAAAGAAAAACAATTGTAAGTTTAACAATGCGAATAACCTTTAACTAAAGGTAAAACTAAGAGGTCGCCCTTTGGTCGAAATCCAACCATAATAAATTTTATTATCTTGTTAATACGAACGCCATCTTCATTTCTCAAGACCAACTACTTTGTTTCCAAACTTTTTAATGAATCATCTGTGATCTTTTGTCGTTATAATCAATATGTTTGTTTGTTTGTCAAGTGCATGGTAGTGTGTGTCATGTTTTATTTATGGATTTAATGTACTTTATTTACATTATAATTGAAAAATATTAGCGTTTTGCACTTCTGCTACACATAAATTATAATGCTCCTCTATCCGCGCAATTTTAGTAAAAAGAGGTCCAAAGTTTTGGCATCACCTATTAATACATAGATTTTTTCACGGGGTAGTCTTTGTCAATATTGTAAATGCCAAAGATTTTATTTTAAAATGTATATTAGCGGCCCGCCCTAGTAAGTAAACCTTCCTGTTCATTCACTTTATCTGTTAAGAAAAACCACATCAAAATCCGTTTTGTAGTTTTAAATATTTCAGCATACAAAGGACATAGGGACAGTAGAAGCGAATATGTTTTATACTATGTAATTATCCAATTTTAACGTTAAAACTGCTATTATCTTATTAACGTATCTTAGCACGGAAAAAGATTACATCACAAAGGATATTGACTATTATTTATTTTAATATCTGGAAATATTCCGACGGGAGATATACATTACTTTGATAGGAGGGCAAAGTCATAGACGATGATAAGAGCCTCTTATTTATATTATTATATTCATGATGATGATGATATTCATCTAAGAACAGCTACTATAAAATTTCAGATTTTACAATTGATACAATTTACAATACAAATAATCTTATTGACTGGCTCGTTGGTCGAGTGGCAAGTGTACACGCTTACTATATCGACCAGCCACGAGACTCGGGTTCGATTCTCGACTGAAGCAGGCATTTGTGTGATGAACATTTTAGATGTCTGCATTTTCCAGGTCTGGGTGTTCATTAAATTTATTCTGGTATCAATTTAAATATTTTTATTCACTAGAATCGTTGACAAACATCTATAACACAAGCATATAATTTGCTTACTTTGGAGTTAGATTCAATTTATGTAACTTTTCCAGGAGTATTTATTTATTTATATTATATACATTTATAATAAATCGGTAAAAGAGTAAATTCTGTACATTAAAGATATTTAAAGAAATTTTGCAGGTTAGGTAAGAATGGGCAGCAGAACACATTTTTAGGTTTTTAGTCTGTCTGTCTGTACCCTGTCTGCGATTCACGCTGAATCGACTGAGCCAATCACCACTAAACTGGTAACTTATTATTAGACTAAATAATTGACCATTTGTAATTAAGTTCTGAGAGAAAAACTGTACAAGAACATTTTCTTTAAAGCTCAAACTTTGGTCCATTATACTACCATATTAAATTAAATGTTTCGATGCTCAAAGAAAAACAGCTTCAAAAGAAGCCAGTTCTAAACGTACTTGAAATTCCTGTCTATGTTCGTAGTTGCCTTTGAGTGAATAAGTAAAAAATCTTAGCTTCCTATACGTTTGAAGGGACTCGAACTATGCGTTATCCAGCCTTTTTAAAACTCATTTATGCTTAAATAAGATAAAAATATCCTTTGAGGAAACTTTCTACACAAGTGCCCTTTCGTTGGCCGTTATATCGCTATTTTTCCTTAAGAAATAGTATAGCTCTAATGTATAAATCAAAAGGTTTTCAAAGTGACGTATTGCTATAAACGATATTTTTTATTTTTATTTAAAAATAAAAAAAGTAATGTGAACATTTCACTAGTAATTGTTAACTACACTAATAATAACATTTATTATAATCAGACCGTGCCCACTATCACATTGTGGGATTTAGTATCTTCGGCTAGCCGTGGGTGACTTGATTGTGCCTCTGTCTACCTCTTTGGGGATATGGGCGTGAAGATACTTTCTTTTTTATATAATTTATAGATTTTACACTGAGATATTTCAATTTTAATAAATCTTTTTAAAATGAAAATTATATTTTTGGATTAGTGCATTTTTAATAATTTTTTGGACGTAGATACATACCATGCTAATAAAAACTTTTAAGGTAATCAACAAAAATCAAACTCGTTCGCAACCAAGAGACTTTATGTATCAATGTAATTAGCATAATTTTCGAACTAGAAGACGATTTCAAAAGAAGATTTCTTTTTGATGCTTATTCTAAAATATTCACCATAAAAGTATGAGATAGAAGGTCGTTTAGCTTGTAAGTTAGGTGTTGGTTTTGCAGTAAAAAATAATGTGGTCATATATTTAATATCACTACATAGTATAAAGCAAAGTCGCTTCCCCTGTCCCTATTTCCCTTTGCATGCTTAAATCTTTAGAACTACGCAATGGATTTTGATGCGGTTTTTTTAATGAATTAAGTGATTGAAGAGGAAGGTTTATATATATACATATTTCATAACCGTGCGAAGTCCACCTTCGGACTTTGCGACAGAGTTTAAAGTATCATGGCCATCATCTTGATTCCGAATTCCGATCTGTGCGATTCCGAAGACATTTTTTACCTCGCACCTTTGTAGAATCAGTTACCGAGGGCGGTATTCCCAAACGATTATTACTTAGGAACCTTCAAGTAAAGAACGTACTTATTCTTTGAAGGTCGGCAATGCATCTGTAATACTCCTGGTGTTACAGATGCCCGTGGCGACGATAATCACTTTCCATCAGGTGACCCACTTGCTCGTTTGCCTCTTGTTGTATAAAATAATAATAATAAAAGTATAATTTATCATTCATTCATGTGCCTTATGATATCGGTCTCGATCTTAAACCGTAACATTCCTGAAATATTTACCACACTTTCTGAACTGATAAATTGGCTGAATACAACGAATTCTGTAACAAAATTCTGCTACACTATTCTTTCGAGACACCCTAGTACGAACTAAAAGGCACGTCTTGCCACTGTATAGTTTATATTGTGTAGTTTCCCTCACCTAAAATTCTCGGACAAATTCTCAAAGGAACTTATTCTGACAATCGTTGAATCTTTTCAAGCATATTGTTCGAACTAGAGGACATTTTCAAAAGAGGATTTTTTAGTTAAAAATGTTGGTATATAAAGCTTACAAAATAATTTAAAACCGATTTTGTAAATGGTATCATTTATTGTGTACTATGTTGAGTCTTTCTATATTTAAATAATTAACTTTTTGTATTGAATAGCTGATTGTCATGATAATTAATCCGCCGGAAAGAAGCGTATAGAGTCTAACGGCCCAGTCTGAGACAGTAAATAACATTTGGTACTTCATTAAGTCACCACTTAATGACTGATTAAAAAAAAAATTCGTCTCCGTGTGGGGCCACAACATACGGTCGTAATGTGCTACAACTAGCCTAAAAGTAGTTTTTGGAATAGCTATATATTAGATAATACGTAATAATGGACCCCTTTTTACGAAAATTGCACGGACGCAGGAGCATACAATTTGGCACACTTATTGTTTATGTATATGAGAAGTGCAGAACTCTAATATTTTTCAATAATTATGGTTATAAAGTACATTAAATCTATAAATAAAACATTACCCACACTACCATGCATTTTATAACATAAACTGATGTTAAAGAGTAGAAATACATAAATGTAATAATAAATATAATACAACAAACATAGTTTACTTATAATAACGTATTTATTTAAAGATACTTATATACTTCATTAAAATATGCATACATAAGCCTATTTAATATACTACAAAGATAAATTTAACTTGTTTTACACAGTAACAAGGTTAAAAACGGCTAAAATGGCAGAGCTTAATACGAAAAATATAAAAATTTACAGAGTAGAAGAAAATTTTTAGCAAACGTTAAAACGGTAGTTAAAAAGTTAGATTTCCCAATATCAACAGAGAGAGCATTTCAAAGCCTAACAACCCTTTTTAAAAAAAATTGGATCCAAAAACAGTATAACAAAAGGGCACAAGTATAGAAAGAGATCATTATTTGATTGCTAGTCATGGTCATGTTCCGTAACTCTGTCAAAAGAAACAAGGTCCGATAGGTGTGTAGAAAAGGTTCTTAATTCTCGACGCTGCCGCCGACGCTGAGGGAAGCCACTTAAGATTCGATCTAGATCTAGAGTAGGGAAATGTGGTCACAATGTTAATGTTGTGTTTAAATCTACGAGTTATCCGACTGCCCAGCAGCTAAACGACAATGTTGGGCACTGGCGTCAGAGAAGTGTGGCTGCCTCGCACCGGAGTGTTGGACGACCTCCTGACCTGACGACCTGGATGATGATCTTAACAGATAAGACTGCTTGGGATTAATTGCTCCTCATGCCAATCTCTTATAAAATATAATGTATCATTACATAAATTACTGTAAATATATTTTAAAGTAAGAAAAAAAAGGTTTGGGATTGATTGCACCTCGTAAAAATCTAAGAGATTCTATCTAGTAAGAACTAGTAATGATGTGTGATGTAATACTAATAAATTTGTATAGAATAAGGAAAAAAATGCAAGCCCACTGAGTTTCTTGCCGGATCTTCTCAGTGTGCGGCCGCGTTCCGATTCGGTGGTAGATTTATTATTACATAGACCCGTCACAAGTGCCTCTTGTAGGTTTATGTGAAATAAAGACAATTTATTATTATTATTATCTGGTCAAAGTCGCGGGGAGACGCTGGTTACAAGCGACCGGTGACCGTTACTTGTGGCGCTCTTTGGGAGAGGCCTATGTCCAGCAGTGGACGTCTTCCGGCTGGTGATGATGATGACGATGATGATTAATAGAGAAGGTGGTGGTGGTGTCAATTTCAACAAGCTACTGGTCACTACTCTATTACCATAATTATAACTATTACAATAGAATAATCCGGTAACCACTAGCAGCTGATGGGGTCGTCACATAGTGTCGTTGACAATCGGCATGTTTTTTCTATTAAATAAAAATTATAACTTTTTTCAATATCCAAAAGAATGAAGTCTGAGCCGGCAAATCACTTTACGATCCATTCATAACATCTCTGGGGCTTTGAACGAATGGAACGAATGGTATCTGTGGCTGGTACACAGAATTACAAACATATTACTTTCTATCCTCTTGGGGATATTTGATGAAGTGAAAATAGGATTTGAAATAGTACACCTTTTACACTAATAAGACTAGTCTAACCTCACGGCTTTGTTTATCTTTATATATATATAATTCTTGTGTTCGTGTGTTTGTCACTGAACTCCTTCTAGACGACTGGACCGATGTTGATGAAACTTTTTGTGTGTGTTCAAGGGAATTCGAGAATGGTTTAGATTCACAATTTGGTCTCCTGGAAAATGTTTTTTTAATTATTTTTAATGATAAGTCGTTGTTGATTTTGGAAAGTTTCACATCGGATCCGACAGACTGCGCTACTGTCGAAGCATTAATGTCAAGCGATACGAAGTTTGCTGGGTCAGCTAGTATCGTATAAAATATATTATCGGTTTCAGGTTTCATCAATTTGACTGTAGTTTTTTATACTTCAGAATTGTAGTACAGGAGTACTTATTATTTTATTTATAGGAATAAACGACAGTGCTAATTTTTATTTAAAAATCTGTTCTCTGTCGCCTCTGTGGTCTAGCGGTTCAGATGTTAGGCTTGACTGCATGAGGTCCCCGGTTCGAATCCTGGGTAGGGCAACAAAAAGAAAATTTGGTTTTTCCAATTTTCTAATAAAAAAATGTTGCTCGGGATTCGATATGTGCCCGGTTGGCTAAGGCTTGCCACCTATAACATCGGTCTCAGAACAGTGACGCTTATGGCATCTATGGCGTCAATTGGCCAATATAATGAAAGGTATGGTTGCCGAGGAGTTTGTTTCGCCGTTTCTTCTCCTGTCTGGCTAGGTTTGGAGACGGTGGTAGTTTACGGTAGACAGGGTTGAATTTAATTGTAGTTACTAAATGTTTTGGTAATAAATAATTAATTAAGTTATAAATATAAGTAATTGGCTTGGAAGTTAAAGCATATGTACCTTATTAAATATTATTTTTTTATAAATGTTAAAATATTTGCACACCAAAATATGGTAGAATATGTTGATATACTTAAATATTTTTGTAACATCTCATTTACACACATATTTCCGCAAATAAATAATTTCCTTTCTTTCTTTTCTTTGATATTTTCCATCATCGGAGCTTGGTAAAACTTCCATAACATATCAGTTCAAGCCCTGATGATGATGCTGTATAAGCAAAACCGGTAGGCTATTTACAAAATAATAAATTATAAGTGATACGTAAAACAGTCGAATGTTTCTTAATTTAAAAATATGAACACAATAACATTTGTTTTTCTCAGAATAAAACGAAAGATAACTTTTTAATCCAAAATAAATTATTTTGAAAGTTTGGAATATCCTGCCTAAAAAAATATCAATATTCTTTTCTTTCCTCTCTTTTTCTTTGTTCTCATTTTAAGAGTGTCTTTCCCATTTGGACATAAATCTTTTCAAAATATGGACTTTGTACATGTTATTAAACAGACTGTACTGGCTACGTTGCCTTATTACATGAAAGGCTTATTATGCAATCATCGCCTTCGTCGTATAGTGTCTCCAGTGGTTAAGTTTTGCTGTGACTACAATGTGAGGTCTCAGGTTCGATCCATCGGAATCATTTTGTTTGGAGGAACACATATTGTTCACGGTTACATTTGTTTTTAAAATTATGTTATAATAATTATAAGATTAGATATGTACTCGGTTGGCGGTAGTTTGCCACCTATCACATTGTGGTCTCTTTCTCAGCTCTGCCTATTTCTTCTAGGATACGGGAATGAAGATGCTAGTATCAAATCATCATCTTCATCATCAGATCATGTGTTTAAGCATATATACCGAACAATCAAATAAACACTCGTAGTATTTACGATGAGAATGTAATATGTCAATATTAATAACCTATCTACAGATAGGGACAGGCTTTCTAAAGCTTTGTTGCTAAGATACTTTTATTAATCATCGAAAAATAAGTGATTGCCTGGTAACACTTCTAAAGAAGCCCTATCTCTTATCTTAGACAGGTTGTTAATATTAATAATGAATATTGTTGACTGATAAGCGTTTCGAGTTTAATTTGCCTATTTTTTGGTTAGATTTATGTGTTATTTATTATCACGTTTTTCTTATTTATTATCCCGGAAAATGTAGGCATAACCACCAGAAAATGAATATACCTACAATTGACCATTTGCTTTGAATTCTAAAAATTCTTGGTACTTGAGAATATATTTAATAAATAACGTACTTTTATGGTTAGACGCTCAAGATGTACTAGCTCTGAACGTATCAGTAATAAAAAGAGCATAATGCTCATATCTGGAAGTATTCTGGGTAATCTTTTCAAAATATGGGTTTTGTCCGCATCGTAAAAGTGACGTCACCCGGTTATGGCTCTCGTTCGTGTTAGAAATTTGTACCGGTACTTTGTGTACCAAATATATTTTAAATATAGCCTTGTTAGTCAAGAATTGGTAGCATTGGCAAAGATAGTTCGCAAGGCCACAAACCGATTTCCCGTAGCGGTAGGTATATAATTATCTATACATAACGCACAAACATATTTTCACGCCAAATCCCTTACGGGGTAGGCAGAGAGTATCGAGTGCCAGACCTGACGATACTGACAAACCTGTCTAGCTGCCTTCACATTCATTACCCTTTTCATACAAACACGCCGGCTTCGACGACTCTTAACACCACTCTCGGAAAATATCCGATTGATCTGATCGTGGAATGTCAGCCTTGGTCTCCCCGGGTACCTACATCCATCTACATTCGCATTGTCTATCTGCTTTGTCAATATTTCATCTGTCATTCTTTTCACATGAATGAACCAGCGGAGCATGTCCATTCGCATTTTAACACCAACACTTTCATTCAATCCCACGTTTTCTCGGATCTCACTGTTACGAATGCGGTCGGCGAGCGTTACACCACAGATTTTTCGTAGTGCTCTCATTTCGACCGCATTTATATTACTTTCTTGCTCTTTCTGCCGTACCCAACTCTCGCTTCCATGCAATAACGTTGGGTTAAGCACAGAATTATGCAAAGCGAGTCTAGCTTTTTGACTCAAAAATCAATAATTACTGATGTAAATATGATTAGGTCTGGGTATTTGTTTAGCTATTTCTCATGTGTATTTATAAGCATATAACTTATGTTATTACCACTAAAAACAGAATCATACACTTACTATATTTAAATTTTGACAAAATGACACTAATTAATTTACAATTCGTGTAATTTTTCCACAAATTATTTATTACGTACCTATGTGAGATTAAACATAGGTAACCTCATAAGTTAGAAAAGTCAAATTTTCATGGCACTAGACACAAAAAAGACGGGTTGCACTCCGGGAGTGTCAGCAGAAGTGAAAACTTAAATATTAACGTAGTGCATTTTTGATATTTTGGAATGGTTAGGAAATAATTTTGCACGAATTGCTTTAATTATCAGTATGAAAGTACTACCAGTTATGAGCAAATACTATTTTCATATCAATAACCTGCGTTTGGCTTAGCAAAAACGCGCTAAAGTAAGACCACGTGACGGCTAGGAGCGTCGTCATATTATCTGTATAACGAACATTGCTCGTCTACACATAAAGCTTATTTTTAAGATGGAACAAATAGAGAAATGTCTGTTGATATTGTACGTATCTGCTATCGCGTTGACCTGTGAGAATATAATGGTAGGTATATTGCGGCGTATCCATTCCGGATCCATTGCGGATCCTATTCTCTTCGGAAATGTCTAAGCAACACAAAAATAGTAATTAATCTACGTTTTATTTTAGATCTCGCGCAAACTTTTACGATCTGACGCGAGTTTAGAAGTTTTTACCCATTCCAAAAAAAGTGTGCAACGCCGCTAAAGAAGTTTTCACTTCAAAAAATAGACGAAATTCCTGGTGAAATACAATATGTCGCTTTGAGGCACCAAAATGCTGGTAGTTCGGTACCTAAAGGTGATGATCCTGAACCTTTAACCCTTTTATTTATAAACATCGACCAAAGTTATTTCGCTGATTAGAATAGAGAGTCTTCCAGGCAACTCTTACGAGGCTAGCACAGATTAAAATATAGGTCATAACTAACATTTTACTATTCCAGCCACCATAACGTCCAACGCTTGCCGTTGACATTTTCTGGTTCGGAGGGAAAGGTAGTCGGTAAACTTACCTTTGCTCGAGGCCCAAAATCCCGGCCTCAGGTTGGCAACGCACCATTACCACTCTTGGTGTCTCTAGGCGGCGTGAAGTTCTAATCATTAGGAAATTCATGTTTGTTTGCCTTCTACTATCCTAAAAAAATACTAACAATATTACTGGTGGTAGATTGCTGTGCAGTTACTTGCCCGGTAATGGATCCATCACCTTGCTGTACCTGATAACTTAATGACTCTATCGTATTTCGGCCCACAATAGGAATAGATGAGGCGGTGGATTCTTAACTGGGCAAGTTTATTGAGATATCACATCCCAAGCTGGGAAAAAAACGACGGGTTGCACTCCGGGAGTGCCGGCAGAAGTGAAAACTTGAATATTAACTTTGTGCAATTTTAATATTTCTGAATGGGTAGGGAATAATTTTGCACGAATTGCTTTAATTATCAATATGAAATTACTATCATTTATGTGGTAGAATACAACATTTATTTATGACGCTATCGTACACAAACAAAACAACACGAATATTCGCCAAAGCGCCCTGCGCCGTCTTACGAATTTTCGATCAGGTCACGTGTCTCCTTACGCGAGTTTAGAAGTTTTTGTCCATTCCGAAAAAAGTGCGCAACGCCGATTAGAAAGTTTTCACTTCAAAACTATTTCGGCAATCGAAAGGGTTAAATAAAGGGTCTTAAAAAGTCCATTTGAATAAAGATCAAGATATTTTACCGATCAAGAGAAATAAAATTCATCGAATCTGTTACTCAATAGCGAAAAACTCAAACTATGGGCCGGGTGAGGTCATTACCGGGGCTTTCGGAGCGTAAAATGGAGTAATAAAGAAAACGGGATGAGGGATCACAGAGATTATGTGTTTACCTTAAATGATGAACCCAACCAGATTTTTTTTATAATATTAGAAGGCATACAAGCAGACGGATTTCCTAATGGCAAGAAGAAGTTTTGCAGCGAGTCACCCGAATTGGTACCACCGCCGTACCTATTCCTACCGCCATAACGTCATGACGTGTTGCGGTTCGGAGGGTTAGGTAGCCTGTAAACTTACTTTGCTTTACTTTTTCTTTTTTGCTTCCTCCTCTTGCTTTACGCTGGGACTATGGGAACACGTTTGTATACTACCACAGTTCCAGCAGCTTGTTCTTGAAAGAACCCATACTCGTAAATAGTTTTTATTTTATTATTAGGTATTATAAACCATTTTGTCACTCATAAGATTACGCGGCAAATACCGAGTATACCGTCAAAGACCACTAGCAGCAGACATGCTTGTACTTGGTGTCGTGG
>NJDD01001436.1:283075-335756 GCA_002245505.1 Calephelis nemesis | reverse complement strand
AACACGTTTGTATACTACCACAGTTCCAGCAGCTTGTTCTTGAAAGAACCCATACTCGTAAATAGTTTTTATTTTATTATTAGGTATTATAAACCATTTTGTCACCCATAAGATTACGCGGCTAATACCGAGTATACCGTCAAAGACCACTAGCAGCAGACATGCTTGTACTTGGTGTCGTGGCCTATTTACGGGGGTCGGAGGAGGGCGTGAGGTATTCTCCTCCGACGCCCGGTTCTACGTCTGCGGATTTCTGAAGTGGCAGATTTTTCTCTTACTCTTTCCGCAGCCTCCTTTATTGCTATCACTGTTTCGCAGTAAGTCAGAACTGCGTCCGATGCCCTCTCACTCTCCACCATAGCTTTAATTACAGCCATTAATGAGAGGTCATCCCCCACAACATCTATGAGTTGCCGTCTCTGTTCAGCCCAGGCCAGGCATTCTTCCAGTGTGTGTGTGGCTGTGTCTTCTCTATATCCACAGTGGTGGCATTGATTAAATTCCTCTCTGCGTGCTATTTGGCACAAATATTTGCCAAAACACCCTTGCCCGGTAAGGACCTGGACAAGCCTAAAAGTCAAAGTGCCATGACGCCTATTCAACCACTCCAGGAATACTGGTCTAATTGCCTCAATAGTCATGACCTTTGCATCCATTTCTCCAGTAAGGACTGTCGAGCGTAAAACCTCCTCGACACTTCTCGTACCTCTTGGAACTCTCTGTGATCTCTAATTTCCGTAAGAGATCGGTACAAATATGCAAGGAACTCCGCTTCCAGGTCCCATGGTGGAGATCCTGCTAATAGCGTTGCTGCTTCATATGAAATGGTGCGATATCCCCGAATCACAGCTATCGATATGACTCTTTGTGCTCGCCTAAGAAGTCGGATTGTTTTAGCCGATAAGGCACATGACCAACTCGAACATGCAGCATGGCACTTTACCACCGGTGGTCTTATTGTGAATTACTGATCTTTACCTCCACATACGACCAGTCATGCAGGAAGGCTGATGGTCTAATCTACCTAGAGGACCCAGATCAACATAGAGCAAAATCCATTAAAATATAGCTTATCTCGTAATAAGAAACATACAATATAACAGTAGAAAAAAATATACTGTAGAAATGGATAAGGTTATTACCGTAGTTTTTGAAGCGTAAAATGATGTAATAAAAAGAAAAGGATGAGGGATCACTAACATTATGTGTTCACTAAAAATTATAAGACCGCAACAACTATTTTCTACTGTTCTTTAACAAGGCTGCTTTGAGTATTTTGAACTCAGTTAACTGTTTTAATATAGCCAGCATGCAGAATATTTAAAAACGAATTTACGTAATCAGGATTTACATTTGGCAACAAATATATTTTTTTTATGTTATAGGAAGGCAAATAAGCAGACGGATTTCCTGATGGTAAGAAATTCACGCCGCCTAGAGACACCAAAGGTGATAATGGTGCGTTGCTAACCTGAGGCCGGAATGTTAGGCCTCAAGCAAAAGTAAGTTTACGGGCTACCTTACCCCAAACCGGAACACGTCATGACGTTATGGCGGCAGGAATAAGTAAGGCGGTGTACCAGTCCGGGCGAGTCGCTGCTAAACTCTACCACCTAGTCAATTGGCATGGAGTTAGTGACGGTGAGCCTATGCTCGCCTTATGCTCCTAAGACAGATGGTCTATTTAACAAAGAAACCCGGACCAACATGCCGAAAACACACATAATAAAGAAAACGTACAAAATAAAATCTAAAAAAATAATTGAAACTTGAGAAAGTTTTTTTTTTTTAATTGAATCAAGTAACAAGTATTGTGTTTATTGTTATTAAATTATCTAGACGCACTTATTTTTACTCAGAAAAAAACGAACCGTATCTGATGGTGTAAAACTGAATCAAAAATAGGTAATTCAAAATATCCTAGCCTTAATTGTTTTATAAGAAAATCTTGTATAATTTACCCTGTGACTATTTGGCGAATGCAACGAAATGTGTCACAATTAAACAAAAGCAATTAGAAAAGAAGGGGTTATAAGAGCTAAGCGTCATTCCAGTTGACGGGCGGTGGTAAACAACTATAAATAATGTTGCCACATCGGGCGCTATCTCCCCATATACAATGCAGTGTAGCGTCAGTGCTGCTGAAAACAGAACTACAAATTTTCCCCAGTAATTTACACTGTATAGGATGAAAACTGTTAATAGCATTTAATCGTTTTAATCTCAAAGAGAAAGGGGTGGAAATCAATTGTATTCGCTTTTGAAAGTGAGGATTTTCTAATCAGCTGATTTTGAATGAAACAGGAAGTTTTGGAGCCATCGAGAAAAAGATTTGTTGTACGTATTGAGTAAAATTAGTCACTTTTGGTAGGGTTTTGTACAATTTTGTGCAGTTATGTGCACTAGCGAAGTATCACAGAAATTAGTATATTATGTATTTCTTTGTTACCGCCAAATTTCATTAAATGAGCTTGAGTATGTAGACCACCTCTGTAGGCGAAACGTGGGTATAAATGTGTATTAAACTATTTGCACAACACAGATAATAATAGAATATGTTGGAACGCCTAAAAATTTTGTGGGATCTTTTAATACACATATTCCGCTAATATGTATTTTTCATTTAAATATTACGTAAATTTGTAAAAAAATAGTATGTAAATTTGATTTTTTTTCAATTGTTTTACAACTGAATATTTACTTTTAACTTTAATTTTAATTATGAAAAAATTATTTCTTCGAAATTCATATTATCTTTTTATATTGTATACACAAATATGCTGGATGTGATTAGTCTAAACAATATTCAATAATGTATATAAGAATTGTTTAACAATTCGTTTTAAAAATAATAACACTTTTGTTGCACAAGATATTAAAATAAGTCAAATAAAATAATAACTGTTATATAAAGTATACATGTAGACATTCGAAAAATGTATATTTATATACTTACTTGGAAAAAAATAAACAAAAGAAAACAAACTATGTCATACACTCTAATGACATATTATACAAACTTACAGTTTTGGGCAGCTGGGTCACTGAGAACTTTACCAGATGTGCTAAAACCTATAGCTTATATTCAAATCTATCCCCCATTCAAGGTTTTTTTTATTAAAAAATTAAAAAATACTTTTTGAACAGTCTGGCTCAGAATTCGAAAGCTAGAATATACGTGCTATTGTTAACAATACAATATATGAAAAAAATGTTTTTTTTATTACGTCGCCTCTGTGGTCTAGCGGTTCAGTTGTTGGACTTGACTGCATGAGGTCCTGGGTTCGAATCCCGGGTCGGGCAACAAAAAAGAAAATTATGATTTTCCAATTTTCTAATAAAAAAATGTTGCTCGGGATTAGATATAATATGCCTTGTTGGCGATAGGCTTGCCACCTATCACATTGTGGGGCTTAGTGTCTTCGGCTAGTCGCGGGTGCCCTGGTTGTACTTCTGCCTACCTCTTCAAGGATATGGGCGTGAAGATAGTTTTTTTTATCCTTGAGTTTTATCAATAAGAATGGTGTTCAAAATTCTAACTCAGATATTGGATTCCCAGTAAGCCAAATTGCAGAGCACCGTCAGCGAGAGACAAAGGTCGCTGGATAAATTTTTTCCTGCTAAAAATTTGCGAAAATTTATTCCGAGTACAAGAAAAGTGTTAAAATTAAATATTTTAGTTGCCGGTGGTAGTTATGTTCTATAGCTATACAATTTGTATATAACTAGCATTCACCCTTCTCCCGATTCATCGCCAGCGTGACTAATATCCTATATCATAGTCTCGTCTCCACAGAATCAGTTCTTCTTTCATGGGCCAATCTATACGTTTTTAAAACAAACTTCCCTAGCATATTAAAGATTTACCATTAAATAAATTTAAAAAATGTATTAATATATAATTAAAAAAAATAGTTTAGATCTACGTGAATAAATAGACTTTGATTATGATTTTGATTCATGTGCGTACACTAAATTACCGTTTTTTACTGAAAAATTCATCTGAATTCGTTCCTTTGTTTTTCGTGAAAGTGTAACATTTATCCACCCATCCCCAACTTTTGCATTTATAATATTAGTAGTAATATCGGAATATAATTTTGCATCATCTCGACCGGATTGGCACCACTGCCTTACTTTTTCCCGCCAACATAACGTCAGTTGTTACCGCCTTACTTAAAACTACTTTTGCTTCAAGCAAAACATTCCGGCCTCAGGTTGGCAACGAACCATTACCACATTTGGTTTCTCTAGGCGGCGTGAATTTTTTACCATCCAGAAATCCTTTTGCTTGTTTGCCTTCCGATATCATATAAAATATGAAATAATATGTTAATCATAGTAATAATTATTATTGGGGCCTATTACATATTCATTAGTAACATTTATCAATGGAATAAACTATCAAATAAAAAATTATTTAACCCTACATAGAAAATTAACTCAGACTCAGGTTCTTGAAAATCGATTAAAAAAATACTTTTTTAAGTGTCCGGTTTGAATTCTGTTTTTTTTTTCGTTTAAAAAAACTTTAAAACTCAGACTGCATAGGTCAAGAGGTGTAAGGGTCAGCTTGCAGGTGATGACTACTCAGCGACTGGCAGCTGTTCAGTTACCTCTCCTAGATTCAGAAACGTAGCTAAACATTACTCTGGTGCAAGTTCTCGACTCAGGGTTTTAGTAAAAAGAATTATTACGTACTAATAACTATTACCAACAGAAATAATAATCTAAATGTACATCCGTGAGAAAAAGCGAATTATAAAACAGTTCGATGTAGAAATTAAAGAAACATAAACAAGGTTCAAGTGAGTAGAAGTCTTACGTACTGAATACTATTACCGACAGAAATAAAAATTTAAATGTACAGACGTGTGAAAAAGTGAATTATAAAACAGTTCGATTTAGAAATGAATGTGACAGAATAAAGGTTCTACTGAATAGAAATCTTACGTACTGATTACTGTTACCGACAGAAACAATAATCTACATGTACTTTCGTGTGAAAAAGTGAATTACAAAACAGTTAGATGTAGAAATGAAAGCAACACAAACAAACTAAAAAGTTTGACAGAAATTAATTGAACTGTTCCAGAACATGTTAGGAACAATAAAGTTTTTTGGCAAACGAAAATTGAAATTACAACTTTCCACACACAACATAATGAAACCGTGTTGGTCCGGGCTCCTTTGCAGAATAGACCATCTGCCTTCCTTCTAGGCAGCTCGTAAAAGACGAGCATAGGCTTACCGTCACCATCACCGTGACATCCTAAAAGGCGTTAGAGCCTCGCAGCCTAACACACCGGCCTCAGGTTGGCATCGCACCATTACCATCTTTGGTGTGTCTGGACAGCGTGAATTTCCGCTGAAAAAAGAAATCCGTCTTCTTGTTTGCCTTTCAATATCATAAAAAGTCATAAAGTAAAAAACATTTACAATCCAATGCAAGTATAAGCTGGGATATAAAAATAAAGCCACAAAGAGAATTCCAATACGCGCTGAGCTGTAATTTTTTCCTTGTGCTGAAATGCGGACCAGCAAAAAAGAGGAATTTATGGGTTAAACCCCCCTTAGCTAGTAAACAATCGGTGAATTATTATCACTCGGTAGCAGGCAACCAGCCCTATTCACTCACTTGAATACAAAAAGAATTCACCTGCCATTATTGCTCATGTGATTTATGAATAATTCAGCAGCCTAAGAGCTTCGTGATTTGTACAGCATTTTCTTTCTGTCTCGACGAACCGCCTACCCAGATTTGGGATTCGTTTTTAAAACGAATATGACATGTTTGGAAGTCTATTTGAACGAATTTTAGAGTTGCATTTACTATTTCCAGCTTTCGTGGAATAAAAACTGTTTTCGTTATTTCGATGAAATGGTTTTTGTGGTTAGGATTGTATCTAGCAATTTTTACAAAATTAGGATACTCAGTTCTATTTCATGAAATTTCATTTAAAGGTGAAATAAAAGTATTCACAAAATCATACTGGAAGTAGGAGTACCTAGTATGGTTTTTGTGAATATCCCTCTTTTTTCCTTACATTTTATTTTATTTGTTATTTAAAATATAATTGTGTTGGTCCTCCTTTGCAGAATAGATCATCTGCCTTCCTGTCAGGCAGTTCGTAAAAGGCAAGCATAGGCTTACCGTCAATAACACCGTGGTATCTGACTAGGTGGTCGAGTTTCGCAGCGACTCAACCGGATTGGTACCACCGACTTATCTATTCCTGCTGCCATTACGTCATGACGTGACCCGGTTTGGAGGGTAAGGTAGCCGGTAAACTTATATTTGCGCGAGGCTTAACATCCCGGCCTCAGGTTGGAAACGCACCATTACCTTTGGTGTCTTTACGCGGCGTGAATTTCTTACCATCAGGAAATCCATCTGCTTGTTTGCCTTTCAACATCACAAAAAAAAACAAAAAATACTGTCAATAGATAAAAAATAACTAAATAAAAAATATCAAATACAAATTAAAAATGTATCTTTTAAATAACATAGATTTATTTTCTAAGGACTTTTGCTAGGGAGCATTAATTACTTATTTGTTATGTAGTAAGAAGCTTTGTTATGAATAATGTGCCTACGTGCATGACGAAGAAAGCGGCATTCAATATTAAACCCTAGTGGTTTTAAACAATGCCTTATATGTATGTATATGTATAACAATAAATGTAAATTTTTGGTAATAAATAGAAAAAAAAACTGCAACTACATTGCCAATAACTCTAAAATTAACCCCGAATGTAGCAAAGAATCATCTCGATCGCGTCAGCTTACAAACAGAAATCCGCAACGAAATCGATCTATGCGTGCTATGAAAAGTTAAGATGTCAGAGATAAACACACAAAAATTATACACAAATAATGAAACATACACAGAGAGACATGTCATGCCATGAGTTTGGCGTGTATGCTAGTCCCTCGACCAATGAGGCGGTCCAAAAAATAGATTTTCTTCGTCATCATATTCTTACTTGTTTTTGCCACCACAACGTCTAAATTAATTACACGCTAATATATTTCATGTATATAAGCGTCTTGCATTTTATGTCTTCTGGGGGCCTACCATAAGCCCTTAAAACAGGAATGTTTTAATACCGTATCGACTTTTCGTACTATGACGTCTCTAAACAACCTTGTTCTAGGATAGTTTTACAATACTGTTAGATGGCAGTTTGGTGACGTTTCATTCATTCAATTCGTACCATAAGGTCAATAATTATGACAGCTAGCAGTAATGTTTTTATGTCATAATTAGCGATCTAAAAAAGTTAATATTTAATTTTTTTTGACAAATTGCCATTAAAAAAATTGAAAATAAAACATAAAATTGTTATTGTGATTTGATTTTCGTTAATATATGTAGGATTAAACGATCAATAAATAAATTTCTGAAAACATTATGAACTATGCTAGTTTTCTATATGAAGGACGGTGACAAAAAACCTTAGAACCTAACCTTATTTGTTTAAATCGTCATTTTCTTCATACGAGTAGCTCAGAACGTAGTCTGGCAAAAAAGTCATTTCCATTTTAATTAAATTTGATAGATAGAAATAGTTTTATTATTTAACAAATCGTCTATGCAGTTCTTCGCAATTTCTAAATCTTTTTTTATGGTTTTTTTGTGCACAATTATTTTTTAGCTCAAATTCAGAAATAAGTGATAGGTACACAAGTTTAGTGATTCTCAAAGAAATTGTTCGATCGTGTATTTTCTTATTGTTGTTATAGCGATAGTATTCATAACAAAGCTCAATAAATTTGCCACCGCTTTATCTTAAACCTTAGTATGACGTAATATGACGACGAAAATGACTAACTAAAAAAATGCATATCGAATAAAAACAAATTAATAGATTCTAATAATTAAGGAGTCTTAGTCTGTCGGAAGGGGACGTACTCGTATCTAAGCAAGTTTTACACTTGTAACTTGCTAATTATATTGTGAAAAACAATTGGGAGCAATATCCATAAGGAAGAAGAAGAATAAAAAAGCGAATGCAGCAGGTAATAGACAAATATTATAAAAATCATTCGTTCATTGCGGTAATAAAACAAGACTGATTTAAAAGCTCATGGTACGAATTAGTAATGATATTTTATGCCAGAAGTAAAACTTTCCTTTTACGAGTACAAGACTGCTTTGTTAAAGCTTATGGTACCTAGGCCCCCTGAACCTTTACCATGAGTAGGTATAGATTACGTTCGGTAAGTTAGGTGTCGACATCTATGGCACTTTTGGTATTAAAATGTGTTTCTCTTAGTTACCAAAAGAGGCGCTGGTCGAAGGTTTCATACAAATAATTTACAGAGACGGTAGCGAGTATAGTAAACTTGACAAACCGTAAACTCATGACAAGGGCTCAGATATTAGATTGTTTGACATTGGACTTTTTTTTTAAATATAAAGTTAAACAACATTATCTGTCCAAGTTCTAATTAGTTTATATTGTTATTCGTGGATTTTTAATTTTTTTTTAATTTGATTTTTCTTTGTCCATTAGGCAATGTAATGTAATGTTTAAATAATTTTCACTTGCATATTTATCTTTTTTGGTTATGTTACAATTTGAGTTATACTCTTATCTACAACTAACTCGTATTGTAACATTCTTTCTACAACACCAGTTTCCTCACAGATTTTATTCAAAGAGATCTCTCAAGGAGATAAGTACGCCAACGTAAATAAGATAACTGAATAATCTATTACATGTAATAAATCTGTTGAAGGGTCAAATCTGTACATTGAAAATATTGAAAAAATAATTAGCAGGGGGTGTTACTGGATCGATACCAAGCCCAAATATGTGATTTAAAAATATTGTCTGTCTGTCTGTCTGTCTGTCCGATGAAACTTGGTATAATTAATTATACCTTATTATTCTGGGCAAAAAATAGGATACTTTTTGTCCTGGAAGAATAGATAAAAATAGAAAAAAAAAACCTTATTTTTCAGTATTATCACGCGATGACCGACATTCGCGCGGTCGGAGTCGCGGGCGGAAGCTAGTATTGCATATTTTAATTTGAGTATACAGGAAGTATTTAAAAAAATGTCCCCTTGCATGATTTCTTATCGAATTCAAAAAACGACTTAAATACAGATAACAATCTGAAAGTATAGCCAGATTCTATCTAAAACAATCACCCCTAAGACACTCCGCTCGACCTTCATCATCTAAAATGGAGGGTCTGCAACTAAATGGTGCCAATCATGTACCTGAAAAGCTTCCGAAACTAGAATGCTGTATAATTTGCTGTATTAGAAGCTATTGGGGCTGCAAGAAATGCAAGAAAACACTGTGCATTGAAAAACCGTATTCTAAAAATTATTATCAGTCTTGAGTGGCCACCGTGCCATTTTGGGAACACCCCTTCAGATTCCTGAAAAATATTTTTTCCGTTTTTTTCTCATTCACATCTTTATTTGTATCCAATATAGTAAATAAATGAATAAATTTTCAAATAAAACCTTGTAGTTTTGTTTTGACTATTAATGGGTTAATAATTAAGCCCAGCAAACCTGTAGAAACCGAATCCAAATATTGCAAATATTCCAAACAATATTTTTATTATAATATTTAATTATTATAAATATATTTTTTTCGAAAGATAGCAAATATTTTCCAAATGGTCTCACACAAATTTTATTGACATTCTACTAAATGAAAAGGTCGTCAAGATAAGTGAAAAATACATGCATTAATAAATGTAACTGAAAAACCACTTGTGGGATTATGATAAAATAAATATGAAAACTAAAAAAAAACATCAAAATCGGTTGGACGGAAACGGACGGAGTGATTGCGTAACAAACATTAAAACATGTAAATCAGTTGGCTATTAACAAAGTAATCGCGAACACACATTCAAAAAACATACCGTCAAATTAAGAACTTCCTCTTTTGGAGTCGGCTAAAAATCAACACATAGCAGGATTCAAACCGCTAGTGAATTTAAATATATTATTTATATTTTGATTTAACCCTTACTCTGAGCTTCTTGACTGGCAAACTGCATATAATATTGTGTTCACTGAACCAAGAACTCAATAAGCCGGATGACGAATTAAAGATATCTTAGACGCTCAGTGAGCTTATTTGAAGCGTAAATACTGTTGATATTTCTAATACAAACTAGAAATATTTGGACGGGTAGTATAAGAACCTACATCGGCGACGTATTTTTGATTGTATTTTTTTTTGGTTTTCTGTTTGACTGTATGTATTTTTTCTTTTTTGATACGCAATCTCCGGATAACAACGAAGATATTTATGGATATTTTTCTGAAAGCGAGGTCACGATTCAGAGGTGGTCCCTTGCAGTTTTTATCAAGATGCTTGTGGTCTATGTGTTATACATTTCAAAAATTTACTTAAACTTGTAATTAAGTGTCATCATCATCAGCCAGAGGACGTCCACTGCTCAACATAGGCCTTACCCAAAGAGCGCCAAAAGTCACGATCACCAGTCCCTTTTATCCAGCGACTCCAGATCATCAGTACACCGGGTGGGAGGTCATCCAACACTACGTCCTCCTGTGTGGGGCCGCCACTCGAAAACCTTTCTTCCCCAGCAGTTATCGGTTTTGTGAGCAATGTGGCCTGTTCATTGTCACTTCAGCATGCTGACTTTTTGGACTATGTCGATACTCTCGTTCTCTTGCGGATCACCGAACTACGGATCATATCTCGCAGAGAAACACAGAGCATAGCTCTCTCCATAGCACGCTGAGCGACTCTGAGCTTATTTAAGAGGCCCACATTTAACGGCCAAGTCTCAGTTCCATATGTCATCTTCGGTAACACACACTGGTCGAAGACTTTCAACTTGAGGCTCTGTGGTAATTTGGACAAGAAGATACCCTTCAACTTCCCGAACGCTGCCCATCCGAGTTGGATTTGGTGATCGACCTCTTTCTTGAAATTGGATTTACCTAACTGAACAGTTTGACCTACGTACACATACTGATCAACAACTTCAAGAATTAAGTACCCAACATGAACTGGTATAGGTGCAACATGAACGTTGAACATGACTTTCGTCTTGTCCAAGTTCATCCTAAAACCTACCTGTTGGGAAACACTATCGAGGTAACCGAGCATCTTGCTCAAGTCTTCCAGCAACTCCGCCATGACCACAATAGCATCTGCGAATCGACGTTGAGTGATGTACTCGCCTCTGATATTGATGTCGAGTATTTTCCAGTCAAGAAGCTTGAAGACATCTTCTAGTGCAGCAGTGAACAGTTTCGGATATATAACGTCTCCCTATATCACACCTTTCTGCAACTGGATCGGTTTCGAGCTCTGATCCTGTAATCGGACCGACATAGTGGCTTTTTGTACAAACATCTCAACGTAACCTAACGTAATTAAGTATACCAAAACTAAATACATTAAATGCCGCAAAACTACGTTAAACCGACTCTAATTATGTACTTCATTATTACGAGACGATGTGAACATTATTTTTACCTGTGTGTACAATATCGGTAAAAAATAAAAGCAATTTGAAAATATTTTCAGTCTCCTAGATAAATTTTATCACCATTGTTACCTAACGACACCAACACTGCTACCTAATTCATTACATAGTATAGTCTTGATTCACTGTGGTCTAGCGGTCCAGGTGTTGGACTGATTGCAAGAGGTCCTGTGTTCAATTCCCGGGTCGGGCAACAAAAAGAAAATATGGTTTTTCCAGTTTTCATGAAAGGTTTTAATGAAAAAAACGTTGCTAGGAATTGGATGTGTACTTACCCGGTTGGCGACAGACTTTCCACCTATTACATTGTAGGAATTAGTATCTTCGGATAGTCGTGGCGCCCTGATTGTGCCTCTGTCTACTACTTCGGGGATATGCGCGTGAAGATACTAACTTACTTACTTTTTTTTAGTAAAGTACCTAATTTATTAATATCGTTAAAAAATCCTAAGTTACTGGACTAGGACCAGGGGGGTGTCTTCACATACTGATATTCGAAAACGTTGTTCCAAATAAAAATAATTATAATTATGAAGAACGGGAAAAACTATCCTGATTTTTACAGAACCCAATTACTCTGATATTGAGTTTCATAATTTGCTATCTCATATATATGAAAACAAAATATATTCGAGAAATGCATATTAATTTCGATATTATTGCATTTATAGCAATTATGAAAAGTAAATTCAACTCAATTTGTGTAAGAGCACCGGAAACCATAATAACTTTATTTACTCAAAATGGAAATGCATTCAGTACAAAGTGTTTCGATTTTTCACAAAATTAATGATATGGAGTAATTATTACATGATTTCGGATTTTTGGCGCCATCGAGAGAAAAGATGGTCGAAGTTTTTTCATAATTATTGAATTTCGTGTTTATATTGAATGAAATTAGTCAATTTTGGTGGCATTTGTACAATTTTGTTCAGTGAAATTGCACTAGTGAAATAATCATGAAGAATCCATAATAACTTTATTTACTCAAATTGGAAATGAATTCAGTACAAAGACTTTCGATTTTTCTCAAAGTTAATGACTTGAAGTAATTATTACATGATTGCTTAAAAGATGGTAAAAGTTTTTTAATAATTATTGAATTTCATGATTATATTGAGTGAAATTAGTCAATTTTGGTGGTATTTTGTACAATGTTGTTCAGTGAAAGTGTACAAATGAAATAATCATAAAAAGAAATTAGCGTATCGTGTATTTCCTTGTTACCGCCAAATCTCATTACATGAGCTTCAGTAATGAGGCCACCGCTTTACCCAAGAACCTTGACATGACTTATAACTTATGCCTAATTATAATTGAATCTAGATTTTGCTAAATTTGATGCAAATTTCTACTTGACTAATGGCCAAATACTAAAGTGAATGCCAAAACCAAAAGAAAGAAGAAGAAAGAAGCATTGTTTTTCAATTTTTGACATGAGCGTAAGTAATTAATAAAGTTAGTAAGTACCAGGCATTAATAAAGTTTTATCAATTTGCATTAAATTGACCCCAGATTTTGTCAAATCGGGATCAAACGATTCAAAATAGTCACTCATCAGGCATCTTAATAAGCCACGTCAGGTTATCATTAGGAACTTAAGCAGAAAGATAGTGTCGGTGTTAAAATGCGAAAGGGCCATGCTCCGCAGGTACGGTCATAATATGTAAAGAATGACAGTTGAAAGATTGACAAAGCAGATACACAATGCGAATGTAGATGGATGTACGTACCCGGGGAGACCAAGGTTCACATTCCACGATCAGATCACTCGGATGTTATCCGAGGGTGGTGTCAAGAATCTCCGAAACTGGCGTGTTTGTATGAAAAGGGTAATGAATGTGAAGGAAGCCAGACGGGTCTGTCAGGATCGTGAGGCCTGGCACTCGTACTCTCTGCCTACCCCGTAAGGGTCTTAACGTGAAGAGAGAGATTAGAAGCATCCAGAAAATACACGATAGACATTTTCTTAATTGCACATTTTAAAGGAACTTGTGTTCAGCTAAATTGCTCTTTATATATTTGCCGTTTTACTACGCTCATCTGAATATATATAAATTTCATGTCACGTTGTTTGTTCGCGATGGCCTTTTAAGCTACTTAACCGATTTCAATCAAATTTGCCCACCGTGTGCAGTTTGATTCAACTTGAGCGGTAGGATAGCTTACATCTCAATTTATGATAAAAAAAAAACATCCGGGCAAAGCCGGAACAGGAATAGTAGGAAGGAATAGTATTATATAATTCTTAGCCTCAGACGGCAAAACGTATGTTGTTTTAGTTTGACGTGTCGGTGTGTATGTGTGTATCTGTCTGTGGAATCGTAACTTTGAAAAGGATGATCTGATTTTAAAATGATTTTTTAAAGGTTGTAGTCATATACGTTAACGCGGGTAAAAAAGAGGCCAAATAAATACAATGAAAACTACTGCAACAAGAATCCTCCATTATATAGAAATAACACAAGCTACTTTAAATATTGCTGTAGTGAAAAAGAATCTCCAAGCAACCGCGCTGGCCAAGTTTTTACTAATAAAATATTTACCATCGCGTTGCTACAAAAAATATCTTAAAATGTTGTATAAGAATTCTGGACAAGAAATGTCATTGTCACACCTTTTTATCTTTGCTATTTCGCAATTGTAATAAAAGATGAACTGACAAATATCAGCAAAGTTGACATGCACTAGAAATAGATATTTTTTATGTATTGTGACAGCAAAGGACAAAGTCATACAGATGGTAAGATACAACGCAACTAGGCACTAGAGATGTTATAGGGACGTTCTGACAATAGGTCAGGGCCATGGTTTACTAGGTTATGCACAGAATCTAGACAGAACATGACATTGCCATTACGAAGACAATAGTAAGTGAGGTACTGGATCCCTACAAAGGCACGTTGCTGCTATCATTCTATTACTAATGTTTTTTTCTAGTAGAGTCAATTAACCTATAGTCGTCTGTTTCGAACTGCCAGGCAGTGAAGCAGATGGTTTACACTGCGGACTCAGACCAGCATCAGATATGTCTCTTTCATATTTCGAACCGATAAGGAACGGAAGACTTGGCTTAAGCAGTGTTTTCAGGAAATAGCCCCTGAGAACACTGAATTTTAGCAAATTTCAAAGCTTTAGCTGAGCATGCCTTCATGGTTATCCTTCAGATCACTTTCCACTAATTTCGCTTTACATGATACCTATAAAACATTCAGTTTCTATCACCTTTTAATAGGATTATTCTAAGACATCTCCTTATAATCGTATTTCACCTTCCTTCATTGTCAATATTAATAATAAATAAATATTACACACCCAAAATTATTACACAAATTGAATCTAACGCCAAAGTAAGCAAATTATGTGCTTGTGTTATGGGTGTTAGTCAACGATACTAATACATAGAAATAATTAAATAGATACCAGAATAAATTTAATAAACATCCAGACCCGGAAATTCAGACATATGTTCATCACACAAACGGTTGACCCCGTCTGGGCAACGAGACGATACTTATTTGACCAACTTAATGGTCTAATAAGTTTTTCTGTTTTAGTTCTTATTTGATATCTATAATGTAGTCCAGGTCATGATCGCTATTTAAGAACTTTCGTACCCTAATGACAAAAGGTCTTCAAGCTTCAATATATATACTAGCTGACCCAGCAAACTTCGTATCGCTTGACATTAATGCTTCGACAGTAGCGCAGTCTGTCGGATCCGATGTGAAACATTCCAAAATCAATAACGACTTATTATTAAAAAATGAACTTGAACCTTGAACATCTTGAACACGCACAACAACTTTCATCAACATCGGTCCAGCTGTCTAGATGGAGTTCAGTGACATACACACTTTATATATACAAAGATATAAATAAAGATATCGAGATAAATGATAAGAACTGATATAATAACAAAAGTATCTAATGGTGCTTGTGATATTAAATTAATTGAAAAAATCTCATTTCAATTTTAACACTTGCCCTGTGCTTGCGAGAAATTTTTATAGATTTTAAAGCCAGCAAATGTATTGTTATTTTTTATTTTTATAAATTACTACACTCGTTAATAAAGAAAGAAACCAAAAGTTTCTCTACAGGACTTAGTCCTCAGTAGGTAGTAGATGGTTAGAGCATTCGTCGGCTTGAGACAATAGGACACAGGTTCAAATCCTATCTGATGCAATTTTTTTCTGTCTTTAAAATTTATAATCATATCTGATATATTATCTATAGTTATGTATAGGCATCATAAATATTTGTGATAAACACTTTTATGGTAGTTACAAATATTTATAGTTAATATGATTTCTAATTAAATAAGTTCTCGAGTGGCGGCCTCGCACCGGAGGACGTAGTGTGGGACGACTTTCCACCCGGTGGACTGATGATCTGGTCAAAGAGTCGCTGGTTACAAGCGGTTGGTGACCGTGACTTGTGGCACTCTATGAAGGAGGCCTATGTCTGGCCCGTCCTCTGGCTGATGATGATGATGATGACGAATTAATAAATTTCTTGCTAAATAATGTACTACGAATTGATGAAGGTACGATACCCTGAAGGTAAGATGATAATATACTTAATCACCTATTCTTATACAAGTCAGTAGAGACAATAAATACATTATTAACCTTTACGAACACTCTGAGCCTGAAATAAAAACTCGTCGCAGACACTCGCCCCCGCCGGGGATTAAACTTGTGTCTCGCCGATGACTGGCAGTATTAGGCAAGTACGTTAACCCCATGACAGATATACTTATAGGTATGTTCTGCCCTTAGGATAATTATTATATTTTTTGTACAAAAAACAAGCACAAGGACACCATAGATGTTATCCTGTGACCTAGGAATAATGCCAAACCGGAATACTATAATGCCAAACAATTTTGTTATGTCGCCATGAACAATGGAGTGGTTCCCTACTCCGGAAAGTTGGTGGATAGCAATCTACCACCAGCGTTTGTGTTGGTGATGTCAAACTTAAACCATGCCCGACTATTATAGGTTGGTTAACTAAAGCTGGCACGTTTACAGTACTCACACTCATGCAATATCTCTATAAGAGATGTTCAAAATAAAAGATTTTGATTCAAAGTGCGACTCAACTAAGCCCGTGTTCAGAAACTGACCTTAGTTAGACCACGCTGTATATAAAAACCACAGCAAAAGTTAAACATTAACTGTCCCTTTCACACTTTTCATCGTGCGAATTGATGCGAAGTCACGCCACGTGCTTATTCACAGACGCTACACAAGCACAAAGTGTAAGTGTGTTGTACGTGCCAGCTTTTGAAAACCGACCTGTACCAGTTCGAGTTGCCAGATAGGAAAGCAAACCACAACGGGGAAAATAAAACAAATTTAGTGTTACTTCAATGTATTAAACATTTCTTACGTTAACATAATACATAATAAAGAAATTTCGAAAGTTTATATTATTGCACCATCATATTCCTTATTACATACACATTAGTTAACTTATCTCTTACAATGGAGCCATCGAAGTATATGTACAGTCGAAGCACAGTTAAATTAAGGCCATTTTACACTAAGCGTAATACTCTCGAACGCTCAGAGATATTTAATTGTTATTTCTTTAACAAAAACAGATATTACGAATACAAACCTGACTGAAAAGGTGGTTTGTTTTATAATTATTTTTACATTACTTCCATTCCATACAACAAAGGTTACAAAGGAACTTAAAATTAAATTAAAATAAACATTTGAGGAATGAGCTGTTTTCTAATAATACAAATAAATATCTTTTAGCCAATCTGTTACAAGAAAAGAATTAATGAAACTATGTAGATCTGTGAAACAGACAGAAGTACTTATAATGCAATAAATCGTAATAGATCAGAAATAGCTAAGCTATTTAATATATTATTGTTGTAATGTTAAACTTAAAATTCTACTGCTACTAAGCTTATTTAAGAGTATCACTGTCCTCAGTAAATTAAAAGAACTAGATTTTTAAAAACGTATACATTTCAATTCCAATTATTTATTATATTATTTATATTTAAAAGACGCATATGGTTCTGTTTATTCGTTTATAAAGTTGAAGCTAATTATATCCAATTCTTTTTCACTTTGGCAGAAGATTCCAAATGAACGAACTTAGACAAAATTGGTACTGTTTTGAAAGATATTAGTTTTTGATATTCAATTCATCATTTAAGTATTTCTATAGATGCAGTTTTACATAATTTTTAAATAATAGATATTAATTACATTATATTTTTATATTTTTTTAGTATTTTCACGCTTAGTATAAAATGAGCTTATGCAGTTAATTGTAATAACTAATCTAGCAACCTGCCCTCTTTTGAAGTGGATAACTTCGCTTAAAAAACTAAAATGATTTTCCAAATTCTGTCGTAATAATATCCAATAACATGTTCAAAATAGTTAACATCTTTCGGTACTCAAAACAAAAATATTTCAGCTTATTAATTAACTATTCTTCAAAATAAATATCAACTAATAATACTATCAAATTACAGTATTTCAAATTGGAGTCATAATGAAGCTTTCAAAAAAGTTCATTTTAATTATTATCTCATAATTTATATTTTAATAAAGTTTACGGGAAAATACATTAACAGCTTAATCGAAACGACATATTTACATGCATTTATTATGTACAAACTTAATCAATGTTATACAATCAGTCTATAATAACTTTTATAATTATACTATAATTACTATTTATTAAACTTTTATAATAAATTGTATTCATACTAGTAGTAACAACAAATTAACTATTTTGCTAGGTATGTTCTTTCGCATAATAATTTCATTAATAGAATCTATTCATCAATTACTAGTTATGCTGATTTTTTTAAAAATAAAAATAATTTTGACATAAAACTTTATGTAAAATGTTTTTTGGGTTTATTTTTTACTCACCTACCCTTCTTACTTAACAAGTATACCATTTGTGATAATTGTTGCATTTTTTTAATAACAACGTAGTTATAAAGGTTTGGTCATTTTGTACAGGATGAAATAACGAACAAGGGCTCTCCTGTTGGTAAATGGTAATATTTATATAAAAACTAGCGACCCGCCCCGGCTTCGCACGGTTATGAAATATACGTCATAGATACCTTCTTCTTCAATCACTTTATCAAAAGCCGTTGCATAATTATAAAGACTTAAGCAAACAAAAGGACATAGGGACAGAGGAAGCGACTTTGTAGTGATAGTGATATAGTTACTATGACATAGTGATAGTGAAAATACAATTATATAAATAAATTATATAAAGTCGAAGAACACTTTACCACCAGTGGACTTGTTGATTATTAATAAATAAATGTCCTTGGATAAGTTACACAGATAGTATCTAACTCCAAAGTAAGCAAATTATATTCTTGTGTTATGAGTGTTAGTCAACGATTATAATACATACAAATACTTCAACAATAGCAGAAAAGTTTATTAAACACCCAGATCCGGATATGCAGCCATCTAAATGTTCATCACACCAACACCTACCCCCGTCGGGAATGGAACTCTAGTCTCGCGGTTAATCGGCGGAGTTAGGCGCTAGCCCCTAATTCAACTAGGCGGTCAACTAGGTTTGTAAATAGTACAAAATTGGTCACAATTTAAATTTTGCACTCCTCTTACGAGTTCAGCAGGAAAACAAGTCTATTCTTTACAGAAGACCCAAAATAAGGCAGAATAAATAAAGTTTTTAATGTATATTTAATCAAAAATCTATGATCAATACTATTAGGTACATTTCCAAAGTGTTTAATAGAAGTAAAAATAGACATTCCGTATCCCGTATCTCGTAAACTTTTTGCTTCACGCTACGCCTTTTGTAGAACCAGTTGCCGGCGGCGGCATTTTTAAACAATAAAAGTTAGGGAATTTTATGAAAAGAGCTCACTCATTTCTAAAAGGTTGACAATATAACTGTGATGCCCCTGGTATTACAGTTGTACCTGGAAGGCAGTGATCATTTTCTCGAAAAACCGTTTGCCCGTTTACTTCCTATATCATGAAAATTTTTTTAAATAAATTATATTTATACTAAATTATTAAAGACCCCTTGTACGTTACTGGGTTATATTAACTAGTGAGTTAAACTGCCGAATAAAGACCGGTTTAAGGCCCACGAGCGCGTTCTTTAGATAACATTTTACTCCGAGCTAACTACTAACTAAGGTTAAACCACTTTATAGGTGACAGTTTATTTATATATCTCATTATTAAATTTGAACCAGAAACTTGCAAGCAGCCATAAACAAAGACTGTTAGAAGCTAACTTAAAATTATATACTCGTATGTGAACATTCGTATACCTTCAATTCATTTATACTCTATGACGAAAAAATAATAGAAAATAGATAAAACTCTTAGCTAAACGAAGTCGTATTCTTAAGTTTAAAAGATAATGTTAAGTTATTATACTTAATTAAAATCACACATATTTTTTATTTTACAGTTTCAGTTTTAGCTAAAATTGAAACCAATATAAATCATTAAAGCCTTATTTAATTAAATTTTAACTAATATTTTTATAATTAACAAAATCATATTCTTAAAACCAGAAACTATTAATTTTGGCTATTATTTTGTAAGAGGGTTACTATTCTAAAAACAAAAGACCCTAAAATGTTACATTAACAAAGATCTAACACGAAAAGTTTTCTTAATAGCAGAAGCTAGCAACGTTTTTGAGAGAGAATTTTAGAATATTTAGTTTTTCGTCTTTTTTGCTCTTTCGGTTACAGTTTAAAAAATGATGTCAGGTAGACGTATTTAACGGTAAAAATTAAAAATTATTTTCCGAAAAATTCTCTTGAAGTCAAGGACGTACGTGTGCAGGTAAGATTCTCATTAATATCAGAATAAAAGGCTGTTCTTAAGTTCTTGTTTTTCAAACGTTGCTAGCTCCCGTACTATAATGTAAAATGTAAAATCTTGTCAAAACAACAAAAAAGGACAAGATAAAACACATGAAAGTTACTAGACCAGAAACTATAAAATTAGAAGCATTTTGGTTTACAAAAGACATTATGAACCGATTGTTGACAATCTTTCTATATATTATGTTTTATTTTTTACTATCATCAAGTTCATTTAACTGTTAAATTCAACATTTACACACATGTTTCAAATCATCGTGTCTTGAAAGTTGAAACGTAATTACAAAAAATATGTTTATGATTTACATTTCCAAATCCTATTTAACAGCATTTAATAACTTCAAAATGGTGGTTATGATTTCAACAAGCCTTAATAATATATTCACATTTATATTTACTTAAATTGTATTAGGGCCTTTGTCGGCGGTTTTACAAGATGGCGTCCACCGCGAGCGCAGCCTCTGCGCGGGACCTGGGGGCTGATTATGTATCTCATTTGCCAACTAAAATGGAAAATTATACATTAAATAGCTGTAAAATGACGAGTTTTATATTTGCCATCTCCAGTGACCAACAGAAATGCAATCTCTATTGCATAGAGATAGCAAACATAAATGACGTCATTTGATGTACACTTTTCCAGTTTGTGTTGGCAACTGAGATACATAATCAGCCCCCAGCTCATATAATTTTACATACTTACAAGCCGTTGTTTTCATATTATAATTAATTACCGTTTTAAAGGTTTCAATCGATGACCAATTGCCAATAATATTAACCATATAGACTCACTCTAAATGTCCATTTTCGTTATTTTTTAAAAAACCCTGAATTTACTACCTTACCCTAACATAACAATACAAATTAATTTACTTTAATTGCAATTACCTAATATTATTAATTCAGCTATCTTATTGAAGATCCATTAATTTCGAATAAGAATCGTAAAATTATTTGGAAAAGGAATACCGTTATTGTCGGCAAACACGCTACAGTGGCAGCACCTGAAAAAATGGTAATCAGGTATATTAATTATGCATTGGAAGACAAACAGTCTGATATGATGACAAGAAATACTTGTCTCCTAAAGGTCCAAAGGCAGAATTGGTCCGAACGTTTTAACCCGTGTTGGTCCGGGCTCCTTTGCGGAATGACTATCTGCCTTTCTGCCAGGCAGCTCGTAAAAGGCGAGTATACCGATAAGACACTTACCGTCACTAACACCGTCACATCTGACTAGGTGGTAGAGTTTCGCAGCAGCTCACCTGGATTGGTGCCACCGCTTTACCTATTCCTGCCGCAATAACATCATGACGTGTTCCGGTTCGGAGGGTAAGGTAGCCGGTAAACTTAATTTTGCTCGAGACCTAACATCCCGGCCTCAGGTTGGCAACGCCACCATTAGCACCTTTGGTGTCTCTAGGAGGCGTAAATTTCTTACCATCATTAAATCCATTTGCTTGTATGCAATATAAAAAAAGAATTGTGTGCAATATAAAAAAAAGAATGGTGAGTTGCTACTTTAAGGCTGGGGTATTGAGACCTGGGCTGGGGGACCTCGCTTGAGATAGTGTACCAAATACCCTATTCTCTAAACTGAATCATGGTGATTAAAGAAGTTATGGTGGTAGGAATATACATGGATGTTGGTAGAGTTGTAAAAAAATTTTAAAATTAAGTCATTCATGGTGTTAGTGACAGGAAATAATACTGGCCTCCTACGAACTCAGTGATAGGAAAATAAGATTTTTACCAACTAAAACGGAAACCAATCCATGAGATTTTCAAATGATGATTTGATTTTAAAATTCGGCTAAGTGTGACATAATTTTCTCTAATGAGCTTGCTTTCTCTACATTTAAAAAAAGTAGATGTCCATGGTCACCTCTAGTTTTTTCGCTGTTCGATGGAAAGCTGCTGATCGATCGCAATACATTTTTTTGACACGACTTCTACTGCAAACTTCTTTAATATTTACAAAGTTATTGAACAACATCCTTGCCAAATATCATTAAAATCAATTCAGCCATTTAGCATCTAAAGCGTAATAGACATTCGCATATGTAAGTTAAAATACAATATTGTGATACATTTATACTTCAAATATGGTATATATGTTTTCCAGTTTTAAATATGGGTTTCTTGATGAAAAAAAATCTATTTGACTTTAGTAAGTAAAACCTATGTGTAAGTCTAAGGCCAGTGTGTGTGTGTTTGCGTGTGTGTGTGTACACCCCTCATACCTGTTAAACTCCGACCCAAAGCGGATGCCGGGTTGGCACTCCTTTCACGAAGCACTAATGTGTGGCTTGAAGACTTCCACACGTCAAATATATTGGCTTCACAGCTAAAACAAAAAAAAAGTGCAAAAATCCATCCTCTCGCCTGCGTCCCGAAGAGGAAGGCCAATATAAAATCAATCCACACTTATAGGCGGCAACCTTTTTTCAATCGGGCATATTTTATGAAGTCCAGAAAAACGTTTACTAAACATTAGAAAATTGCAATAAAACAATTTGATGGAGTCGAACCTGAGACCTTAATGAAATTCTCAGTAATACAAAAGTGATTTAAGTTAATTGTTTTTATTTTTAATTTTTATTACGAGCTTGACACCTGAGGCTGCAAAGTCGTAAAGTTCGGGACGCACACGAAGCCCGTACCCATGATGTTTGCCTAATATGCGTTTTAGTACCATTATTGCTCTGGTACCAGGAACCCTAAATGAATTTTGTTTCTTTTTAAGTTCTTGTATAATATAGTTGAGGACGAGTTTTAGATTTTTAAGAGTAAGAGTTAAAGAGATTTTTATAATACGTATTTTAGTGTAATTCCATTGTGTTCATTTAAAAAACTAATAATCGATGTAAGTCTGAATATAGTAATCGCCTTAATGGTCTAGCGGTCCAGGTGTTGGACTTGAGTGCCTCATGCACTGTGTCCCGGGTTCGAATCCTGGGTCGGCCAACAAAAAGAAAAATTGGGTTTTCCCCCAAAAAAAATGTTGGTCGGGATTGGATATGTGCCCGGTTGGCGATACGCTTTCCACCAATCACATTGTGGGACTTAGTGTCTTCGGCCAGTCGTAGGTGCCCTGGTTGTACCTCTGCCTACCTCTTCAGTGATATGGGCGTAAAGATACTTTAATAAAAATATTGTATATCATCTACATGAAGTGTAATTCTATTGTGTTAAATAAAAAACCTATTAAGAATATTTAAATCTGAATAAAATAATTTTCCAAAATTCCAAATACAAAATCGGTTCAGAAATCATTAAAAATTAAATTTTTCCTTCCATAACAATAACCTACATAGAGACTTCTCCAACTTCCACGAGAAACTATTACTATTTTAAAATTGCCAATTTATAGTTACAGTGCAACAAAGTTTTGAGTAAGTTTGTATAGTTCCTGGAAATAGAAGCAATATGTAAGGATTTAGAGCTTTACCGTATCATAAGCGTTGGTACAGGAGACAACACAGCTGCCTCCAACTCCAAAGTAGATAAGCTAGATGCATATCCATTACTGAAATTCAGCACGTGGTTCGCTGTAAAACTTGGGACCTAGAACAATTAAAATACGCGTTTGCTGTAAAATATACCATTACCATTAGGTATGAAGCCTCTCTTCCTACCTATCTGTATTTAACGATACTTAAACTAAGTGTGACATTACCACTGCCTCTTCTGTTTGGAACTGACAGGTTCCAGCCCGAAGTTCGAAAAGTAGCAGGATAGATAATCATTATACCATTATAAAGGGCACAGTTGTATCTTTTTATCAGAAAATCTGTCTGTTTCGTGTGTTTATTTGCCGTCTAGTTAGTTCTAGTCGCATATAAATTCATCATTTACAACTTCTTCGTGGTTGATCAGTTACAATGTCTGATATCACCGAGGGTCATCAACGAAGATTGGGCCAATTCCTAACATGGTAAAATATTGTGATAGATATATTCCTATGACTACTACTATGGTTACTATGATTTCCTGTGTGCGCGTGTATGTCACTTAACTCCTCCTAGACGGCTGGAGCGATTTTGATAAAGAAATGTGTGGATTCGAGATTGGCTTAGATTCACATTTTGTTGAACTGGAAAATGTTTAACACGGTAATGGCCAGCTATGACGTTGCGGACACAGGAGTAGATAAAGGTCCTTTATGTCCATTGCCAAGTCGTTGCAAAGTTCTTGTATCCATTCACAGTACGGTGTTACTGCGAGTAAATGTAAAATAAAGTATGAAATTCACAATAAATAAAACTTTTAAACTTTTTTTATTAATAAATAAAACTTACCATTTGCTCATTGACGAACCACGTGATATTTGCAGCTGGTAAAGATGGAGGCGATGTACAGTTGGCGCGGATGTGATCTCCTCCGACGTACGACATACGGTCTGATGTCACATTTGGGCTTATTAGAGGTGGTTCTGTTGAATCAAGAAATAAACGTAATTCAATATAAAGTGTTTTTTTTTAACTTGATGAACACAACCGAGATGTGTGGATATTAGACAAATTGTGCCTCGCATTACTAACTGTCCTAACTTTTTAATTCGGCGATTTGAGTTAGGACTTAGGACTACAAATATCTTCCTGATTTTGTTATCTACGATTTTCTCTTACTCACGTAATTGTACGAGCATTGGTTCTCGACTTATTGACATTTCTATAAAGTATAAACAGAAACTAAACATAAAATGACCAACTGCAAAAGTGTGGGTTTTAAAAACTGTCTAAACTGAGATAAGAGAGTTAGTCATGCGAGGGACTAAATAATTGCTTTTGAAATCATGAAAAAAGAACTTCCAGAAATACAGGTTTTTAATGTTTTTCATGGTGTGTGTATGTTTTAGTAAAAATAAAAGAATAACTAGGTGCCTTTTTGGTCTATCGGTCCAGGTGTTGGACGTAATTTCCTGAGGTCTCAGGTTCGATTACCGGGGAAAATTACAGGAAATAAAAGAAAAAGAAGAAATTTGATTTTCCCAATTTTCTAACAAAAAAATGTTTCTCGGGATTGGATATGTGCCCAGTTGGCGATAGATTTGCCACCTATCATATTGTGGACTTAGTGTCTTCGGCTAGTCGTGGGTGCCTTGGTTGTGCCTCTGCCTAACTCTCCGGGCGTATGGTTGTGAAGATACTTTTCTTTAATTTACTTCCCTTTAAAAGTATACCCACCTATTTGATTAAATAAAATAGCAATTTGAAACAGTAAAACCTAACAAGAAGTTTAAATATCAGAAATTTGTGATATTTTTTAAGTTTTTTTTAAGTATTTCTCTGTAACTTTAAAATTAAGTCTTTGAGGTACTACATTTTGTGCATGTTTTATTAAAGTTCATTTTTGAATGATTATTTGTCTAGTATCCACACATTTCGGTTCATCAAGTTTCGAAAAATTACATTGTATGCTAACACTAAATGTTATCCGCCACTTCCTTAAAGATATATTGGTATAATTAAAGTATATATTATTAACAATACAATATTATTAACAAAATTAACTGTAATGAAATGTACTGTTTCAATTAATGACTGACTTCTAAACTTTCTTTCATATTTTTAATGAAAATTTAAACTGAACTAACATTTTCAGAATTTATTTAATTCAGAACTTGTTTCATGCTTTACCTTTGGTGTATCTAGGCGGCGTGATTTTTTTACTATTAGGAAATACGTCTGCTTGTTTGCCTTCTAATATCATAAAAAAACCTATAGCAACTTATTTTAAAGTCTCAGATAGACAAATAAATTCGTGATCAAAATTATTGTCAGTTTTCTTTGTATGCGCTACGATGACATTGTAGCGAACGTAGCACCTAACCGCTACACAAAAGAGCTAGTATGGAAAACAGTAAGGTTACTCTTGAAACTCGATTTATGCCATATTGAAAATTGAAATCGAGTATTTCATATTATTAGAAACTCTTGAGCACAATGTTTCTTATTAAAAGTAAAAACGAAGTTTTTTTGAGCCATAAACAACGCAGATGGAACTCGTAATGGCAAAAAATACTCGCTACCTACACAAATACTATCGATTTGTACTATTGATTTGTTGTCAATGATACCACCATCATAACTACCATGTAATAAAAGGAATAGACAAATTGTCAATCATCATTCAGGAATAGACAAATTTAACATAGTAATAATTAATTATCTTTAAACTTAATTTTAAATTGGAATCGAGTATATCATTTTAGGTACTCTTGAACAACATTGGCGAATTATTAACATTAAGTTAATAGTAAGCAACAAGTAAGTTTAATTTTTTGTAACTTAAATGTTAGTAATTCCCCAATAATGAGTTAAAAAGAGCCTAAAATGACTTACGATTCCAATTTCCAATTCGCATTCGAGATTCAAGAGTAACCCTACTCTACAGATGATGTTATCGTAGCACACGTAGCTGCTACGCTACGTACATTGTATGGAAAATGGATATTTTCATAGAATTGGATGACGACACTCATATAGTGTTTCAAGTTGCTATTTTTATCGCTGGTTTTAAGAAACCATTAATTAAGCCATTTATTTGCCTCTGTGGTCTAGCGGTTCAGTTGTTGGACTTGATTGCATGAGGTCCCGGGTTCGAATCCCCGGCCGGGCAACAAAAAGAAAATTGTTTTTTTCCAATTTTCTTATAAAAAAATATTGCTCAGGATAGGATATGTTCCCGGTTGACGATAGACTTGCCACCTATCACATTGTGGGACTTAGTATCTTCGGCTAGTCGTGTGTGCCTTGGTTGTGCCTCTGCCTATATCTTTGGGTATATGGGAGTGATAATACTTTTCTTAATAAAATGCAAATAAGCCATTCGTTTGAAATAAAATTTCAGTTCAGGTACCCCAGAAATAAATAAATACACAGAAACCCCAAAAAGAAACATTAAAATAAGTTTCAAAACCCCACCCTAAAATTAATAACTAGTCAGTACAGTAGAAAGGCTTGACTGGTAAAATCTGTTTGTCGGATTATTTGTTTGCGGTTCCAAATTCAAATTTTTGATTTTGTTGTAGTTGTTAAATTGGCACAACTATTTTGCATTTTGGCGCAGAGTTTGAGATGCATCTGCTATTTATGTTAAATTAGCTGTTGCCCGCGGTGTTGCCCACATTGTTAATGGTCCCACAGGCACATTTTCAGGATAAAAGCTATCCCATTTCTTTATTAAAGTTACCCTTTATGCGTGTACCAAATTTTAATGTCATATTTTACAAGTCTACCAGCTACAGGGTCGCAAAGATATGTAAAATCGCTACTATAGCGACGAAATAGGTAAGGCGATAGTTGCCTCCTTAGGCATGTTGCCACTAGTTGGTACCACGTTGTTGGCAGTGATCCTTTTAAACCATGGAACCCTTAGATAAGCTGTCTTGCAGGGAGGCAGATAGTAAACAAAGACCCGAATCAATAATTATTGAGACTAACTTGTAAGTACCTACCTACTAAACTAACTTAACACTCTTATAAAACTAACGGCCGCACTCGGAGACTTAAACTTCTATTTAATGATTCATCAAGTCAACATTTTCTTTACAAAATTGTGACTTAATAATAGATTAAATTTTAATTCACATCACTGAGTGCAGCTTTTAAAATCGGTTTAAGAAGAGGTTCTTATTATTTTCCTTGAAGTCTATTGCGAAATATAAAATGATCAAAATAAAGCCCAAAGCGTCGCTTTACGAATATTTCACCAAAGAAGATGCTCAGAGTAAACGAGCCGAGTGATTCTTTATGTGGCACCTAGTACTTTGTCTATCATACTCTTTATTTCTTTTGAAACGGCCTCCGTTATAAAAAACAAATATGTTTGGTTCTCCCTCAAAGTAATAAAACTGTGAGGACAGGCGTATTTTTATTTGATTATATCGCATTTATGTTGTTCAAAGCCTTCTGTTTTATTACAACTGAATTGGGAAAAGATGTTGAATTTTTAACAAAAGTCTAAATAAAAGATGGAGCTTTTAGTCCTAACAATATCTTTGGAGTGAACAAACGTTGACAAGTGGACTTCATTCGATAGCGAAACTTTATACCAAGTGAATGAGATACAGTGAATGACCGAAAATCCTTTGTGCTACAGGCGAATGAAACTTGAGTGGATAAAATGTTTTCTTTTAATCAGTTTCATTGATCGCTTTCTTCTTACGTCAAAGAACGTTAATAGTAACTTTTATTGCCTGTATCCTCAATGGCTGGTTTTTTATATAACGAGCTGACTATTCAACACTCTTCTTGATAGTATCGCCTCTGTGGTCTAGTGGTTCAGTTGTCGGACTTGACTGCGTAAGGTCCCGGGTTCGATTCCCGGTCGGGCAACTAAAAGAAAATTGGGATTTTTTTAATTTTCTAATGAAAAAAAAAACGTTTCTCAGGAGTGGATATGTGGCCGGTAGGCGATAGGCTTGCCACCTATCACATTGTGGTATTTAGTGTCTTCGGCTAGTCGTGGGTGCCCTGGTTGTGTTTCAGCCTACCTCTTTTGGGATATGAGCGTAAAGATACTTACTTACTTACTTGATAGTAAACCGTTATAGTAACCCATGAAATAGGGATAAAAAAATATTAAAAAGAGAGCTCCAAAAAAAGATCCACCTCATGAATGATCCCAAATTTTTACTTTTAGAGAAAACTAAATTAGGAAAAGACTTTTCAGTTTGGTGTTTTGAATTTGAAAGTTTCCGTTAAACCGCTTCATGTCATGAACACAAAGTGTCGAGGTAGTATTTATGAAACACTATCTGTTGACCGCGGCGTTGCCCTCTTGGTCCCACATGAATATTGTTTCGAGATAAAAGTTATCCCACGTAATAATCCAAGTTATCCTCTATGTGTGTGCCTAATTTAATAAAAATCGTTTCATCAGTTTTTGCGTGAATGAGCAACAAACAAACAGACAAACATTCGCATGTATAATGTTAATAGTATTTAACTACAGTGAACAGTAGGTGATGTAAAGTTACTATAGTAATGGTGATGTCGGTATAACATCACCTTTATCACCATCACAAAGAATTTAGAACACTGCTTAATCTAAAATTTGTGTCTACTTATAATTTTATATACTTCAAATATTCGGCGCTTGGTGAAATTCCATTCTAACAAAAAATGTAAATAACACTTGTATTTTCCACAATTAATTTATCTTGCATTTTAGCCAACCGGTTTTGCTATTGATTGTGTTTAAATGGAGAAAACTATTGTAGGATTGTCTAAGTCTTAGTGCTGTAAAAAACTACATCATTGCCGTGACCTTCCTTGACCTTCAGTTGTCGTCGCCAGTTTGGCAACGCATCATTATCGCATTTAGTGTCTGTAAGCGACGAGTGTTTCTTACCATCAAACAACGCGCGTCTGTCTGTTTCCCAATTTTATCCGCTTTGACACCATGAACAATATTTATTCATTTGTAAAACATATGAATGGTTGTTTTTACATACCGTTGGGCTACGTGAGTTTCAAAGGATTTTAGCAAATCACGCGTGTATGCTTAAGTAAATTGAAATGGAGTGTGAAAAACGTTATGACGTTTGTGAATAAGATATAAGTACTTAACTAAGTTTGAAAATGATAATATGTAAACATAAACTGGCTTACGCCTGCAGTTTTAAATGTAAAGCAAAGTATAACAGTTTTCTTATTTTTTTGTTATAAGTTAGGGACGGACCCAGATTTTATAATTTTGTATCTTCATTTACTAAATTAGTAAAAAATTGTTATTTTGTTGGCATAAATTATATCTAAACTTAATTAAAATTTAATTACTCTTGCTATTCTGTTTATATTTTTAGTCATTCACACAGAAGTTCCCTAAACTTTAGGTTTATATAGTCAAATTGTCTTAAGTTTTCAACGTATTTCAAATTTCATTGTGCTAATTCTGAATAATAGAAGACGTACCATTTTGTAGTTACAAGAAATAATCATATTTTTAAAGAAAGAAACGCTTGTACTGTTTTACTTATCACTTATAATTTATTACTTTGTAATTAATAGCCTACTGGTTTTGCTTACACAACATCATCAGGGCTAAAACTTAAACTACTAAAAATTTTTTTTTATGTATAACAAGCCTATCACCCACCGGGCACATAACTAATCCTGAGCAACATTTTTTTATTAGAAAATTGGGAAAACCCAATGTTCATTTTTGTTGCCCAACCCGGGATTCGAAACCTGGACCTCATGCAGTCAAGTCCAAAACCTGAACCGCTAGACCACAGAGGCGATTGAAATTATAATCTTTATTAAATTCAACTTTTTAAGAAAGAAATAAAATTCTAAAGTTCAAAAATTACAATGCTGGAAAATTTCAAGAACGTCATGTTGCCAGCGGATTGAAATCGAACTGGCCGGTTTGTTTTTGTCGAATGCCGACAAAATGCCAGCTGCTCTGTGAATATGCAATATTTCACGGATCCTAATAAAGGATTCCACAAAAATAGGGAATATCGGAAAGTAGGCAGATGGTTTTCACAAACGTTTCGCAACTACACACTTTATTTTCAAAGCATTTGGATTTGAGAAAATAAAATTATGTGCACATTTTTGTTATAAATTGATAGTTTCTTAGAATGGAAACATTTTTTTGGAATAAATGTTGTCTTTCGTTTATTTTTTATTTTGTGTGTTTGTTTTTTGTGTACTTTTTAGCTGGTCGAACTAAACAGTTTTTTGACGCTTTTATTAACTTCGTAGATAACTAACGGATTGTTTTTTTAACTTTAAAAGTTTTGAATTGAATTTAAACTTCGTAGATATAACAACATAGTAATTAAAAATAATTACCATGATCATAATCTTAACAATCTGGCGCAAAACACAAAAAATTTTTTTTTAATTCATGTCATAATTGTTTTAATTAATTTAAATTAAATTAATAGGAGTTTTTGATGTAGTTAATATGTTTCGTGATGAACAAATGTGCCTGCTTAATTTTTGGTTGGCTATATGTTTGCCACCTTTTATGTTGCGGGACTAAGGAACAACTTAGGCTAATCAAGGGGTAGGTACCCTAGTTATACTTACTTTTATAAAGTTGCTTTAGTTATAACAAGATTCAATTTGTATGATTAATCCAGGTATATTTATAATTTATCTAGTCCTCGTCAGCTTGTAAAAACTGAAACATTTGGGTTGTGATAAAGGCAACAAATATGATTAACAAAATATGTTGTGGAAGAATACGACTATTATTTAAAAGTGTTCAATGAAGGTTCATTTTGGAGAAATCTTGAAAATCTATAAAATAAAAATGAATTGCTAAATATACAGCAAGATTTTTTTATCACCATCCAAATTTTTTCTAGGCATAAAGTATCTATTAATAAGTCCATTTATGAAAAAAAAATAGGTATCTATCAGGTAGCCATCTAGCATGTCAGAGCACTCAGCGCGTAGGTACGGTACTTTGTAGACGACTTTGCGATGTCATATCTTAATATTTTAGTATTGAGGGATACTAAAAGAAAAACACGTATTTAATTATTTTCACTTAAGATCAATATATTAAAATTTGGATGGTGATTAAAAAATCAGAATGTATTGGTAAGGCCATAATTTCCGAACTACTGAACCGATTCTATTAAATCTTTTTGTATTCTGTTAGTTATTGCCGGAACAAGGTTCGTATGAGGAGAAAAACCGGGTGATTTCAGGGAAAATGGGGAAAACAATACTTTGTTACAAACTGAACGAGTGGAACGAAGTTCGCCGGGACAGCTAGTGGTGAACAAAATTTTATTCTATAACGACCTTTGCATTTTTTTTTATAATACTGGAAGGCAAACAAGCAGACGGATTTCCTGATGGTAAGTAATTCACGCCGCCTAGAGACACCAAAGGTGGTAATGGTGCGTTGCCAATCTGAGGCCGGGAAAGGAAAAGTAAGTTTACCGGTTTACCTTACCCTCCAAACCGGAACATGTCACGATATTATGGCGGCAGGAATAGGTAAGGCGGTGGTACCAAACCGGGTGAGTCGCTGTGAAAATCTACCACCTAGTCACGGTATTAGTGGCGGTAAGCTTATGCTCGCTTTTTACGAGCTGCCTGGCAGAAAGGCAGATGGTCTGTTCTGCAAAGGTGCCCACCATTATTACATTTTAAACAAAGTCTGGTTTTCACAAAACCCAGTTTAACAGCATTTATATAAAAGAGTTTTATTTTAATTCTAGCAAAACCAGATGTTGCAATCATGTAAATTTTTTAGTGGTTAAACATGAAACATGTCGGTAGTTTTAGAATGTGATGCACAAAAAAGCTAGCAAAAGCTCGGGCTAGATATGAGCTGTCAAGTTCCGTTTAACGATAATTCCGTTGGAAACGCGTCGCAAACAAATAACACGCTAGGATTTAGAAATTCGAATTGACAATTCAAATATATTTTTATACTAGCATCCACTCGCAGTTTCACCCAAGGGAGAAAATATTTTTTTATAAATTGTAGTCTATGTGTCATTCTGAGGTATAAACTATATGTCTGTAAAGTTTCATGCATGAAAAAGTAACAAACGTCTACAACGTTCTTTAGAAACATGCGTATTCAATAATTAATGTTTGATTAATTAGAATTGTATGTTGTGAGAAAACATTTAAATTTTCGCAAAATGATTTCAGATTTTTAAGCCAATTCCAGGGAGGAGTTTCTCAATTCATCTATATGTTTTAGAATTACAATTATCTATATTATGTTCTTTAAAAAATGTTTGAGCAAGTCCGGAATCAAACATGGGCTTCGCGGATAGTGAGGTGGATATGCTAACCCTTTGACCTAAGAGGCGGTCAAGTGGCATTTATATCATTTAAAATGTTTGAGAAATTTACCAATCATAAATTTATACTGGGGTAATTTTTCAATGATTAAAGATATAGGATACAGATTCTAATTAACTTTTAGCCAATCAGAATCATTCATGTAGGTTTCCACGGTATTAAGAGAGAACGAGATTAAATCTGTATTTGCAGTTTTAAGCATCCGGGTACAGCACGGAAAGCGGATTAGGATCTTTTGAACGGATACAGAGAAAATTGGAGTGCTCTCAAAATTTCAAAGCAGGGAGTTAAACCAAGTTTAGTTACTTTTTGGTGATATAACATTAAAGACTTTAATTTAAAAATACTTTAAACATAAAAAAAATGATTGTTACACATGTTATAAAGCAGTGGTCTATTTTTTAAGAAGTTTTATAGAATGAGATGGTAACAGAAATCTTGGATCTACAAATACCAAAGATGTTATAGGTTCGTTACTGTTTTGTAGTCGGGGTGTTTTACCTTATGATAACAATATCATTGTTTCAATAGAGCGTAAGTATTAGATACATTAGGCTTAGTTTCCATACTGTTTCACATTTGTACTGTGTCTACGACTAGCCGATGACATTAAGTCCCAAACTGCGATACTTATATAGGATATGGATACGAAAGGCCAAGAATTGTTGCCCGAGATTGATCTGATACGTGGGCACAACTGTTTTTTTTATAGAAAATTATAAAACACATTTTTTTCGTTGCTCTACCTGGTGATATCATAAAGTCGAATACTAAAGAGGCTATTGAAAGGCTCTTGTATTTTGTTTACACTAATTGTTATAAGATACTTAATTTTAACATCAAGGGAAATAAATTTTCCAGTCTAAAATATTTATAATTATTAAAAATATTGGGTGCAATTGAGGTTGATGTCCAAGGTTTCCGAAACCGGCGTGTTTGTATGAAAAGAGTAATGAAAAAAAAGCATCATATCCCCGAAGAGGTAGGTAGAGACGAAACCAGGGCACGCACGACTAGCCGAAGACACAACTGCTCGAATGCACCAAGATCTCCTACACTGTAGGGGATATTTGAATTTATTATAGGGGGCTGTTTCATATCAAAATAGTTCCATAACTCACGTTAAAAGGTCCCCTAAAATAAAGGAGCTCTAGGTGAAATCGGACATAAGTCCCACAATGTGATAGGTGGCAAGCTTATCGCCAGTCGGGCTCATATGCAGTCCAGGGTAATGTTATTTTTATTAGAGAACTAGCTGTCCCGGCGAACTTCGTACCGCCTGCTCAGTTTGTATGGGAAAAATAAAATGTTATTACGTTTCCGAACAAATGATGCTCGAATTTAATTAAGTTACCACGTTTCCGAACAAACGATGCTCTTTCAATATAGTTCTACTAATATCTAATATGTGCTATAGTCTATTGCTGTGAATGACATTGACATTCGTAACGCGCGTTTATTAAAATATGCAAAATTAAATGTATATTTTTCAACATTTCTGAGAGATTTTCTTAATATTTTTTTCCGTAAGAACCTTCTCCTAATAATAACAAATACAACAAAAAAAGAATTAGTAAAATCGGTCCAGCCATTCACGCGTGATGCCGTGACGAAGGAAAACGGGTTTCATTTTTATGTATATAGATTGGAAATACACATTTTCTATTTTTACGTTGCCCGACCTGGGGATCGTACTGGGACCTCAGGAAGTCAAGTCCGAAGCCGAACCACTAGACCACAGATGCGATTACTAATTTTATGAATGTGAAAGTTTGTGTGTTTGTTTGATACTCTAACTACATAGGAGACTAAATAGGATATATTTACCCCAAAAATATTCCTGTGGGACCATTAACAGGACCGCTGCGGACAACAGCTAGTACAATATAAGCGATCCGGCGGCGGACTTGACTTCTTGAGGACTTAGGTTCGATCCCCGGGTCAGACAACAAAAAAAATTGAAAATATATATTTTTAATTTTGTAATAGAAATAATTTTGCCTGGTATTGGACATGTACCCGGTTCGCGATGGGCTTGCTTCCCACCTATCACATGCCTACCTGTTCAGGGATATCGGCGTGAACATGCTGTTTAATATTAGTAGAATTGTGACAATTTTTTTTCTTCACTTTGCATTAGATGTTAATAAAATACTTACCAACAACAACCATTTCAGCAGATTTGATGTCAGTGTGGAACAAAGGCGCATCTGCAGATACTTCACACTGGTACTCGCCGGTCAAAGTGCGGTCTACTTCGTTGAGGATCACTCTGTTCTGATCAGATCCTGCTACCTGGTAGACATAACATTGAAATTCAAAAACATGCCTCTGTGGTCGAGCGGTTCAGTTGTTGAACTTGACTGCATGATTGCGGGTTCGAATCCCGGGTCGGGCACCAAAAAGAAAAAGAAAGACGTTGCACGGGTTTGAATATGTGCCCGGTTGGCGATAGGCTTGCCAACTATCACATTGTGGGACTTAGTGTATTCGGCTAGTCTTGATTGTGCCTCTGCCTACCTCTTCGGGGATATGGGCGTCAAGATAATTTTTTTCGGGGGCTTTCCGAATACGTCAAATGCCACCAACCACTAAAAAGGTTCAAATTTTTTAATTTTTTTTTGTATTTGTTTATCTCGATTTCTATTATTTTATTTACTAGCCGCCCGCCCCGGCTTCGCACGAGTTTAAAATATACATAAAAACCTTCCTCTTCAACCACTTTATCTATTAAAAAACCGCACCAAAATCCGTTGCATAGTTTTAAAGATTTAAGCATACAAAGGGACATAGGACGACTTTGTTTTGTACTATGTAACGCCGCAGACTATCCGGTTTATCGTTTTACGGCCAATGTTAATAATGTATCTCAATCTAATGGATTTCAAGCAATCTAGATAGCTGCGTATTCGCCGGCCTATCCCATACCTATATAATTGCCATATTTATTCCTTCCACAGGTATGTTATTGGTAAACGATAACATAAAAATGGATCAAAATATCAATCTTGGACAACAAGTTTTGGATTAGGATTGATTATTAATATTGGCCGTTAGTCAGTTCGAGTCCGACATAACCCGCTGCACTCCCCCGGAAGCGGTTATCAGTGGGGATTTTCCATCGTTAAAAAAAATGTATTTCAAGCTCTGACTAGTTTACTTTAGCACAAATAAATTAATAATACTCACATCAACTTTTATCTCCGCGACAGGAAATACTTTGGTAGCCGGTGATTCTTTTGGAACGTAGCGATAGAATTCAATCATATTCTTATACCAGCGTATCGAGTATAGTTGGGCACCCTCAAGTTCGTAAGTACACATGAGTTCTGCGTCCCGTCCAGTGAGTACGGCTTTTGGGACGTGGATCTGGAGGGACTTCAACGTATTGACTGCACCTGTGAACAAAGAGAGAGGGAGGTTTTCATTTGTAATATATCAAACTGTTTCCATCCTCGGAACTTGGTGAAACTTCATTATGTATTTTTGTATACATGGTGACCTTTAGAATGAGCCAAAATTTTGATGAATGAATCGGAGTCGATAACACTTTCAATCTATGAAGTAAAATTAAAAAAAAAACAATGTTTAATTTTCCTTCAACGCAAAATGCAAGAAATTATAACGTAAACACATGAAAAAAACTCGTTCACACCGATCATTCATAAGCCGTACTAGGCTCGCTAGGCTGTAGCTCGTACTAGGTCCGACATAGAGTGACAAGAAGTAAAACATTTTGCGGACTCTTGTAAATGTTTATAAAAGTAAACATTCCAATTTGTTAATAATATTTAAACTGTATTACCATATAAACCTATCCCACTTATACTAAAATTTGACCAGTCCTTTCAAAGTAACCCTGTATATGGAAAAAACACTTGCACTGTTTCACTTATAAAAAAAACATTTAAAATTTTACACCATATCAATTACGTGATACAAAAGGAGAGCTTCATGCGTTCAGCATTCTCCTACTCTATTAGTTTCTTAAAACTAATCAATATTTTATGTTTCGTCTTTGAAATTAAACTTCTAAGTTTTCATGTGGCCATTCATTGTTGTTGAGAAATAAAAAAAACAAAAAAAAACAGTTTTTATTTGGTAGGTACCTGGGCTTCTAAACTGGTCACCCAAAATCTGCAATTGTCATTCATGTTGGAGTCATTTGACGCTTGTTTTATAATTAATTACAAAACAAACGTTACATTTTTTGAGAAAAACACTGCCTCAATATAATAGAGATAATGATGATTACATTTAATAGCCAGGCAGCTCGTAAAAGGCAAGCAAAGGCATACTGTCACTAACACCGTGACATCTGACTAGGTGGTAGAATTTCGCAGCGACTCATTCGGATTGGTACCACGCCTTACCTATTCCTGCCGCCATAACGTCATGACATGTTCCGGTTAGGTTAGGGTAAGGTAGTGATAAACTTACTTTTGCTCAAGGCCTAACATCCCAGCCTCAGGTTGGCAACGCACCATTTCAACCTTTGGTGTCTTTAGGCGTCGGAAATTTCTTACCATCAGGAAATCCGTCTGCTTGTTTGCCTTCCAATATGTATCGTAAAAAAATAATAATCCACTAATGCGTCATTAAAAGAAGGTAAAACTCCGCATTCAAAATTGTATTTTTTATCATTTTCTTAAATAATATTGGTATGTTATTGTACTTAGTGACTGTACTGTAGTAACTGTACTCAAATGACAATTGCGGCATTTAATGGGTTATAAGTATATGTTACTAAGTAAAAAAAAAAGGTATCTTCACGCCCATATCCCCGAAGAGGTAGGCAGAGGTACAACCAGGTTACGACAACCACGACTAGCCGAAGATACTAAGTCCCACAATGTGATAGGTGGAAAGCCTATCGCCAACCTGGCACATACTCTATCACGAGCAACATTTTTTTATTAGAAAATTGGAAAAACTCAATTTTCTTTTGTTGCCTGACCTGGGATTCGAACCCAGGACCTCATGCTGTCAAGGGCAACAACTGAACCGCTAGACAACAGAGGCGACTACACAGAGGTTACTAAGTACTTACATGTTATTCATAATAATAAAAATAAATGTAAAAGTATGTGTTTTTTTTTAACATCATTAATCTAGGATGTTATGTTGTAACTTTTAACTAGGGAGCGGGCGAGTAACTAAGGTTACTTTATCCTTATATCTGAAATGGGTTTAACTGAAAGCTTAACAAGTTTAGAACAAGCGCGTAGCTGCGGGCTACATTTAGTTACATAATAGTAGTGATTTTGTTGCGCACTCACTAAACTAATTTTAGGTTATCGCTATCTTCTTTTAACACAAGTAATAGAAAGAGACATACATTCAGTGTTGTCAGATAAGTAGTTTGTGATATTTTTACAGACAGAATCTTCTCGGAAAACGTTGATTAAAACATATGTCAACTCGTGACATTTTTTTTGACACGCCCAAAATGTTCCTTCCTTTTTCTTTTTGTATCATTGGAAAAATATAGCATACACTTAAAATAAGATAAGTTTGTTCTCAGCAAAATTACTACTAGAAACTAAGTAACCCAGCCATAGAAATAGGAATATACCCAGCGAACGTTATACTTAGCAATCTATTCTTTTACCATATATGTTTTTTTATGATAATGGAAGGCAAACAAGCGGACGGATTTCCTGATGGTAAGGAATTCAAGGCGCCTTGAAACCTTGAGTTGGTAATGGTGCGTTGCCAACCTGAGGCCGGGATGTTGGGCCTCGAGCAATAGTAAGTTTACCAGCTACCTTACCCTCCGAACCGGAACACGTCAACGGCAAGCATTGGCCGTTTAGGCGGCAGGAATAGATAAAGCGGTGGTACCAATCTGGGCGAGTCGCTTCGAAACTCTACTACCTACTTACTAAATTACTTAAGAATCGGTTTAGCGGTTTCGGAGGTGTAAACATTTATTTTCAATTTGACAACCTCGTTGGTCAAGGACTAGCGTACTCGCCTAACACCACCGACCAACCACGAGGGTCGCGTTTGATTCCTAATGGGGGCAGGCATTTGTGTGATGAAAATTTAAATGTCTGCATTTCTAGATTTATGTGTTTATTATTTTTATCAATTAAGTATTTCTATGTATTAGAATCGTTAACTAACGCCCGTATCACACATTTTCTTACTTTAGGATCAGATTCAATTTGTGTAACTTGTGAATATTTATTATTCATTTATGTTTGTATATAAGGTGGTAATAAATCTTTCAAATTTCCAAAATGCAAGAAGTGAATTTTAAAAATGATTTTGGCATTGTTATTTCGATTATGACATTTATGTGATTAACATCTAGATGTCTGCATTTTTCATGTCTGAGTGTATTTGTTAAATTAATTCTGCCATGTATTTAAGTATTGTAGGTATTTTTATTTATTTTATGTATTAGTTTCGTTCACAAGTACTTGCAACGTAAGCATGTAATTTGTTTATTTTTTTTATATTATAGGAAGGCAAACAAGCAGACGGATTTCCTGATGGTAAGAAATTCACGCCACCTAGAGACACCAAATATGGTAATGGTGCGTTGCCAACCTGAGGTCAGGATGTTAGGCCTCGAGCAAAAGTAAGTTTACCGGCTACCTTACCCTCCGAACCGGAACACGTTGGTACGTCTTGGTATTCTGTTAATATAGAAGTTCCTTGTCGTAGATATTATGTACCTAAGTCTTTTCTTATCTCTACAGCTACACTACTTATCACATTATGGAACTAATCACTTGCCTTCGACTAATCGTGGCGTGAAAAAATGTAGGAGTGAAGATTCTTAAAAAAAGTCAACCTGGTTGTTTTATACAAATATATAAGCTTTGTATAAATACTATGACAGGTATGCAGAGAGTGCCAAATATCATGATGATCCTTGCATAGCTGTAGCCTAACTTCTTCCATATTGTTACAGTTGGGTTTCGGAGACTATCTACATCACTTTCGGATAAAACCCGGGCGATTCGATCTGTTACATCCCTATTTTCATTGCTAAATTGTATAATACTGTATAAAAACCCATGTTTTCCAAGTTTTCAGTTAGTTATATACATTCAGTCAAATCGCTGCCCAACGACGGACCCGGTTTCTGCCTGCCCGTTGGCCTCAGCGAGGAGACTAAATAGTATACCAGCTCCGGGTCGTACCGCCCTTCATCAGGGTCGCGAAGTCACGTCAATAATAAAGTAAAGACAGTAGTAAAGTGTAGTGTTGTGAAAGTTAACTTTATAAATAATATCGTAAATAAAGGATTGCTTCCTTAAAAGTGCTTTTTTGTATAAGCGCCAGGAAGCCAAACCTAACAGATCTTATAACTAAATTAATGGCAAAGTCAATTTTAATAAAAGCTTCAATCAAAATAGCAATTTTAAACTCGGTTAAGAGAATATGACCGCAATTCATTAATATATTACGACAAAACAGACCATAATCCAAGGACATAAATGTCAAAATCCCATCACAGAAAATGTGAGTCAAGACCTCAAAACAAGACTTTACGACAGACACCGTAGTGTATTTTACCTTGTTAGCTTTCTTAAAAATAGTACAGTGAGCGTTTCTTTGTTCTCCTGAGTCCTTAATACAACGGTTTTCCAATTATAAATCCGTTTGAATGTGGACAAATCTTAAAATTAAACTTGAAAGTCATAAACCTTTTTGCGATTGATAACCAAATTGTTTTATACACTTCAATGATAACATCTCTCTTTTTAAACCAATTGCATGTATCTATATGATTTTAAAATAGATGTAATCAACTTACAATGGATGTTTCTATACTTCTTATCGTCGGTGCTTGGTGGAATTCCAGTCTTAATACAATTTATTTATTTATTTACACTTGTACTTTCCACAATATATCTTATTATTTCTTATTTTATGGTTTAGCCAACCGGTTTCGCTATACAAGCATCATCAGGGCTATATAACAACTAAAGTTTTGTTGAAAATAATACCGTCTATGGTACCATTATACTAATACGGTATACAGTTAAAATATTACGGTATTATTTTCAACAAAACTGCAGTTGTTATATAGCCCTGATGATGCTTGTATAGCGAATTATTACATCGTCTTATATAAGACTCGCACCATCTCAACAAAGATCCATGAATGCCATATTCCCAATCTTTTTGATAAGAATTTCATGGTTTACCAAGTCAAAAGCTTTCTTAAAATCCAAATATATGGCATGAACTTCTTTATCAAGAAATTTAGATAAATCAGAGATATATTCAGCAAGATTTGTAGTAATAGATTTACACGGTAAAAAGCCGTGTTGGTTCGCATTTAATTAACTTTGTATATTATTGAATGACATTACTTGAATATAGTAACAGTTGTTACCAAGAGTCAAGCTCGACTAGACAAAGAATAACAAAATACTGCTTAGCACAAATTAGTTCAAAATGAACAATCATTCAATTAAAAACTGCAGATTTCAAAACCGTAGATTTTTATCGCACATCGACAAACCGCTAAAAACGGTAACGGCAAATTGGTCCATTCAAGTTTGGTTTCTTTGCAAAAACCATTTTTCTGTTGGGCGTTAAAAATGGTCTACTGGTGTATGATAGTGCGCAAAGTGGTGTGATGTTAATTTTTATCTTATTGGAATAAACGTAATAATACTCCTCATAATCATTCCGTACAGACGTAACAAAGACCAGTTTTGTTTGACCTGCATCCTTTAGCATATTATTTTTTGATGCTCGTACAAACACACTGTCTGGCAGGTAGATTTTTTTAAGTAATTGTCTGTAATATTGTGGATTTAAAGAGCAGCCATAAAAATTATACTACAGATAAAATTAGCACCAGTGATATCATAATCATGTTCAGATCGTAAAATTAACAATGACGGTGTGTTTTTTTTCTATTTTACTCTTTGAAAAACAATAAAACACATACAACACATTCTCGTGTGTACAGGTCTGTTATAACATTTGCACTTATTAATCTATTTCATTAAAATTCCCGCGCTGTGCTATCCCTTTAAGGTGAAAAATAAGTATAAGGTTTACGATGTCTCGTTTGAAGTTATTTCATAACTCAGAATGACAGGATGTTATCACGTTCAGAGCCCTAATCTCACTCAACGGCTAGGTTTATTGAAATGAAAAAAGGTCATTACAGTATCTAGTCCGATTTGATACGTATATTCCTTTGAGAGAACTGCCTTGTCGATGCGCATTATCAAATAATATTTTATGTTTCAGTTGTCTAAGAAAAATGTAACTATTGTCAGTATTTTATTTTGCAGGGTCTGGTAATACTTTTTTCTAATATTTTAAGGCAAACAAACAGACGGAATTCCTGATGGTAATAAATTCACACCGCCTAGAGACACCAAAGGTGGTAATGGTGTGTTGTCAACCTGAGGCCGGGATTTTAGGCGTCGAGCAAAACTAAGTTTACCGGCTACCTTACCCTCCAAACCGGAACACGAAAAACACCTTTTTTCTGATATTTTAAGGCATATAAGCAGGCGCATTTCCTGGTGGTAAGAAGTTCACGTCGTCTAGTGACACCAAAGGTGGTGATGGTGCTAACGGAAAGGTGGACATCACTGAATTGAAATCATTATTATTTAAATTAAATGACAAGGCTAGGGATTATGTTTGATTACATGACAAGTGCTTATTTCCAAAAATTTTGATAAACCATGTAATAAAATGTTCTACAACAAAACCTATCCCTAGTGTAACTAAGTACCATCCGATTAAGTCAGGTTTCAAGAAAAAAATGCTCATTCAAATCGGCCTATTAGTGTAGGAGTTATAATACCATAGACAGACAAGCTCACACAGCACCCCTCACTTTTCGTTGGTTGATGAAAACTGTAAACATCTTTCCTAAAAAAAAGCCTTATAATTTTACCTCAAAAAATTAATTAAAAAATGAAGTTTTTGGGATAAAAACGAAATAAAACCAAATTATTATCAACCTAACACTTCCTTCTTTCGATTTTCACTTAGATCCTCTCTATAGCTCTCTTAGAATGCACAACGCATCACTGCACACAATAGGAGGGTTTTGTTTCCAGCACAGTTTCCATTGAAGTGTCGTCTAGTACGCCATTTGAAATTTGTCACCGGGAATTCTATATCACGGTGTAACTGATATTGAACATTGATTTTGAATCACGTTTCTAGCTATCATAGAATATTTATAATATTTCCTTTCTAGAAGTCTGCTTAGAACATTATATTGCATCAAAATAATAATATATAAAGTAATAATAAATACAAAAAAGGATTTTCACGTCCATATTCCCGAAGAGTACGGCAGAGGCACAACTAGGGTACCCATGATTAGCCGAAGACATTTTTATAAAACTTTTTAAGAAGCAATATTTTTACCTTAAATAAATATGAACCTTGTTTAGAAACGTTATTTAGTATTGGTAATCTACGTAACTGCAAAATTCGTTTGAGACACAGGGGTCGAAAATTGAAATGGATGGGGGATTTACAAGGGTAAACTTCCATCGTGCGGCGAATCTCTTTACAAGCTCAGTTAATACACATTGGAGTTTGAATATAAATTATAAGGACTGTAAAGATGCGTTACGTTTGTTTGTCTGTTTGTTTTGCCGTCATGGTTTATCTGATAGAATAATTTGATTAAATCTTGACATGCATATAGCTAAAAATTCGAATTCAAACAAAGGGTGTTTTTGAAGTGAAACCTTCTTTGGCTATGTTGGGCACTTTTTTCGTGTTGTCATGTTTGTGAACGACAGCGCAATAAATGATTATAGTATTCTACCACATAAATGATAGTATTTTCATACTGATAATTAAAGCTATTCGTGCAAAATTATTCCCTAACCATACCAAAATATCAAAAATGCACAACGCTAATATTCAAGTTTTCACTTCTGCTGGCAATCCCGGAGTGCAACCCGTCGGTTTTTGTAAATTCAACTACCAAAAGGATAACACGTAACAAAAGTGTATATGAAAACCGATTCCACGTGAAAATCAATCCCGAAACGATGAGGGTGGAAAAGTTTGTATGATAGTTTATTTTTATGATATAGGAAGGCAAAAAAGCAGACAGATAGGGAATCTGTATCTTGTAAGAAATTTACCCATATTATAGACACCAAAAGTGGTAAAGTTGCGTTGCCAACTTGAGGCCCGGATGTTAGACCTTGAGCAAAAGTAAATGTTGCAGCTACCTTATCCGAACCGGAATACCTACGACAGCGATAAATGCAGACGTTATGGCGGCAGGAATAACACAGTGGCTGGAATTGAGAAAGGAATTCTACGACGAGGACGTATATATTGTATATCAATAGTTTGATAGTAATTTTATAAATAAGAAAGTCTGTTTTTCTATTTCGCTTTTATTGCTAAACCATTTTATCGATTTTGATGAAATTAAATTGACATAGAATTAAAGATTCGAGTTCAAACTTAATTATCGTATAACATTAATAACATAAAATTATTACCTAAAAACGACCAACTACTACGCTAATTAAATCGTGGAATTATTGTGGGATTATTATTATGGGATCACAATTATTGTTGGTCCAGGTGTCCCATGTTAAATATCAGCATTTTTTTATGTAAGAGTTCAACAAACAATCTCATTTTCGTATTAGTCCTTAAACAAACACATTGACTTTAAAATTATTATCTTTTAAAGATTCTACTACATCACATTAACTCTGAAAACATCGTTTCATTTTTTTATTACATGAGACCTTTTTTTCTTTTTATATAATAAGATAGTGAACAAGGACGGCTCTCCTCATAGTAATAGATAAACGTGGCATTCGTCAGCTCGTAAGAGGCGAGCAAAGGTCGAATAGGTCATTAACCAATAAGACCACTGACTTGCCGGGTAAGGATTCCCTGCCTTGCTTATTCTTGTTAAGATTTCTTCCATTTCGGAAGGCAAAGAAGCTGGTAGACTTGCATAATTCGCCAAACAGAAACAAGAAAGAAGAAAGTAAACGTATCTATAACATCTACGGTATTTATAGGCCAGAGTTATCTCTTACCTTTAGGAAAGCCCTGTCCTTGTTTGCTATGTTATTTCTAAAAACGAAAGAAAAAAGCAAGTGTTTCTATCGTACTTCATTAATTACACAGTATGAACAAACTCGCTCTCGCACTCTGTCACTATGTCCCTTTGTATGCTTAAATCTTTAAAACTACGCAACGGATTCCGATGTGTTTTTTTTAATAGATAAAATGATTGAAAAGGAAGGTTTATAACCGTGCGACGCCGGGGTCGCTAGTATAAAATAAAACAGTAATTTCAGTGTTAATGCGATGTAAACGTTTCTTTACAGAATAATATTTCCAAATAAAATCAACGTGTTTGTATAAGGTAGTAATACGAAAATTGAACGAAATTTCAATAATCCGTAATTAATGAATTACGAAATTGAAAATTTAAATGCCGAATATTCGAGTATTGTAAACCTCCGGCTTACGGTTAAACCGGAACACACGTATTACTTTATTGCGGAATATTATTCGCAAAGATAATTAAAATACCAACATGAGGAGCCTCAGGCTTTAGGGAGATGAACAAGCAAATTAACCATAAAAATCCGACTGTGAAAAATACAATTTGGTTATCATAATTATGTTTAGTATTCCGTAGACGAATAGCGAAAAACGAAAACTTTTAGTTCCAAACGTTCGTCTATTTTTCCGTTCGTATAACAGAACAAACCATTTTTTCACATACACACGTACACGTACTTTATAAGCATTATTATTTAAAAATATTAGCGTTCTGTACTTCTCCTATACATAAACTATAAGTGTTCCAAATTTTATGTTCCTGCGTCCGCGCAATTTTCGTAAAAAAGGGTCTAAAATTTTTGCATCATGTATAAATATATAGATTCTTACATTTTTGATAACTTTTCCTTCTCAGTTCTCGCATGTTGCTAATGTACTTTCATGTTTCGTACAATGTCTTTGTTTCATACTTTTTTTTTGCCTTTTGATATTTACTGTTACATCTTAATTGAGGATTTTTAGGAAAATATTTTGTAAGAGTTTTCATTAATTTCTTTTAGAACACAGTTTTAAAAGGAATATAGCTATATTGCTCACCGGTGCGTTAGATATTGTTCCCATACCCAGGGAAATGTTTGACTGTACGACAAGAAGGATTAAGCTATCGTTTGAGAGTCACGCTTGAAGTTAAGTTGAAGGTGAATTTATTATGCTGGCAAGTAAATCGCATTTCCTTTTTCCCCCTTAGTTTTTCAAATTATATTTCATTCAAATTACAATTGTATCTTTCATCCTAAGATTGTCTGGCAGAGATCGCTCTGAAGCGATAAGACCGGCTTTGTGCACATAAGTTAAATATCTAAGTGAAAGAGTGTGTATTTTTTTGTAAATGTTGGTGCATATAAAGTGTATTCATTCTTTAATTTATTTATTCATTATAATATCATAACTTTGTTGTTATTCGAGACGGAATTACCACATTCGAAGAACTAACAATAGATGAAATTCAACAATTGATGAAAACAACAGTTAATTTAATGATGAATTTCCGACAAACTTAGTTAATATTGGGATTGAATTCTGTATATTATATTTTGACAGAGTAGTTGAAGAATTTAGTTGGCCATTAACTAAATCAATTCTTAAAAACTAATTCATCAGCACAAAACACAATAATAGATACTGACTCAATAGAAGCAAGAAGGAAAAATATGTAGTCCCCGTGTTGGTCCGGGCTGCTTTGCAGAATCGACGATCTGCCTTCCTGCCAGGCGGCTCGTAAAAGGCGAGCATAGTCTTACCGTCACTAACACCGTGACATCGTACTAGGTTGTAGAGTTTGGTAGCGACTCGTCCGGATCGCTACCACTGCCTTACTTATTCCAATCGCCATAACGTCAGTATTTGCTGTTGAAGTGTTCCGGTTCGGAGGGTAAGGCAGCCGGTAAGCTTAATTACCTTTATACCTAAGCATAACATACCTTTACCACCTTTGTTGTCTTTCGGCGACGTAAATCTCTTACCAACAAGAGGTTCATCTGCTTGTGTGCCTTCTAAAATCATAAAAAAACATGTACAATAAGTAAAACTAAAAAAAACTAGAAGTAGAGCTTTAATACATTCACGTATTAACATAAAAAATTGAACAAATCCATTATCTTTAAAATAAACACTCCAACAAACTGACATGGTTCAATTTATTAATTAAATAACTTTTTACTTTAACAATAGCACTAACTGTATGAACCAACCGGTGTTTTGAATCCGCTGTTGCAACATCAATGGTAATTGCTTATCGGAAAATATTTATTAAATTTCCCGTTCAGTTAATATATTGGATATATCGTTTGCAGTCGACGGGAAATTTCAATTAGAATATAAATAACTACTGAGTTGAATTGAGTTGAATCAAGTGCTCTGTATATTTGAATTCAAATGTTTAGTTTCTTCAAAGAACGTTTAGTTTCTTCGAGTATGTTTGCGATTCTTTTAAAAATGAAATGAAAATTATTTAATTGCGGAATATGTGCAAATGAGATGTCACAAAAATAGTTAAGTGTATCAACATATTTTACCATAATATTTTGTTGTGCAAATATGTTATAACTTATAAAAAAATTTATTAAATTACATATACTTTAACTTTTAAGCCAATTACTTATATTTATAACTATTTTAATTACTTATTAACATATGGCGATTTTAAGACATACCTATTAACTTAGCATATTTCAAACACTGAGATTGTTGTATTACTACTAATGATTTTAACTTATTGTAAGGCGTAAGTAGCCGGTGACAATTGTAGTACAAGAAAATTTCCGTAGCTTTTCACTACATAGTATAAAACAAAGTCCCTTCCTCTGTCTGTATGTATGCTTAAATCTTTAAAACTACGGAACTGATTTTGATGTCGTTTGTTTAATAGATAAAGTGATAGAAGAGGAAGGTTTCTATGTATATTTCATAACCGTCCGAAGCCAAAGCGGGCAGCTAGTATTATATCAACTACACTGTACCTATATCGCTAAAAATATAAAATAAAATATGGCCTAAAGAAACTTACTTCAAAATCATATTTTTTACAAATTTAGAATTTTGTTTTTTTATAGATTGCAAGTCGTAATACAAGTTATTAAAATAAGAAATATGTCATAAACAACATCAAATACTAAAAGTTCAGGTTCATAGTGTGTAAGGAAAGTGGCAAAAACACGTAGAGAAAGAAATGAAAAGGAAAAAATTGAGAAATAAAAATCACTGACATAATGCCTGTGGCAGAGATAGGTCGTGATTTATCGAAGTCTTGTATATATTTATTAAACTAAAATACTGTGAAGGATGAACTGCCAGAAACCTGCCTGTGTTGGTCCGGGCTCATTTGCAGAATACACCATCTACCTTCCTACCCGGCAGCTCGTAAGAGGCGAGCATAGGCTTACCGTCACTGACACCGTGACATTTAACTAGGTGATACCACCTCCTTATCTATTCCTGCCGCCATAACGTCAGCACTTGCCGTTGACGTGTTCCAGTTCAGAGAATAAGGTAGCCGGTACATTTGCTTTTGATCGAGCCCGGCCTTAGGTTGGCAACGAACCATTACCACCTTTGATGTCTCTAGGCGGCGTCAATTTCTTATCATCACGAAATCCGTCTGCTTGTTTGCCTTCCAATATCATAAAGAAGAGATAGTGAAATATACCAATCGTTTCGTGGCCATGAATCTTGCAACGCACCAACAATATTGAGATAAGTAAGTATTTCACGTGGTTTCAAACGCGAGCAGTTTTGCGTAAGGGACTTGGCGTATGTATGTATGTGTATGTGTATGTATGTATGTATGTATGTATGTATGTATGTATGTATGTATATATGTATGTATGTATGCATGTATGTATGTATGTATGTATGTATGTATGTACGCACAGTTTCAAACGACGCATTTTTTTTGACGATTTTCTTGTGTTGTTTTTAGGGACCGCTAATTTCATTCTCCATTCAAGTTGGGAAATGCCCATTCGCGACAAACATTCCGTTTTATTTGAAAAATCTGAATCTATTATGCCGTGATCCCCAAGATAAACTAAAATTCAAAGGGATAAGCCATCAAAGCGTTTTATTGCTTTGTATAAAGGTTCTAAGTATGTTTATTTAATTCTTCCTTGTACACAAAACAGTCATAACACAAGTAAATATGTAAGATTATACAAAAAGCGACCTTATCTCTGAAAGAGATTTCTTCCAACAAATCTAATAAAAAGTGAATGCTCAATACAGAGAAATATAAAAAAACGACGTTTTGCACTCCGGGAGTGCCGGCAGAAGTGAAAACTTGATTACAAACGTTGTACATTTTTGATATATAATAATAATAATAATCACCCTGACCACTGACGGTTTAGTTGTAAGACCACCGTTTTTGGTAACCTTTTTTTTATGTTTATATTTTTAATATTTTTTTTTGTATTAAATGTATAAACGTAGAAAATAAGAGGCATTGAGAATAAATGTTAATAATAATAATTTATTTATCAAGTTAAACAGATTTACAATTTTATGTTCGTAAACAGCAGCAATAGTGTAGAACTGTGTCGCTACTATTTACGCCCACCTCGGAGAACTTAAAAATAAACATAGTAATTTAATGCAAACAGGTACATAAAAGTTTGTTACATTACATCCCATAAAGAGTTTAGTACATTGAAATGTATACATGTTTGCATGTTTGTATATGCGTGCGTGCGTGCGTGTGTGTTTGTGTGTGTGTGTGTGTGTGTGTGTGTGTGTGTGTGCATGTTTGTGAGTGTGTGTGTGTGTGTGTTTTTGCGTCCATACTTATATATGTAGCTGTAAGTATATACAGTATGTAAAAGAGTGTACATTCAGTTTATAAAGTATAAAATATTTTGTAATGGTTAGGCAATAATTTTTCACGTTTTGCTTTAATCATATCAGTATGAAAGTATAATTTATGTGATAGAATACAATATTCACTTATTACGCTATGGTACACAAACATGACAACACGAACATAGCGCAAGCACCCGGCGCCGTCTTATAAATTTCCGATCTGACGACCCGACGTGAGTTTAGAAGTTTTTACCCATTCCAAAAAAGTGCGCAACGCCGCTAAAGAAGTTTTCACTTCAAAAATGGTTACACAGCTAAATTGAAATACTTTTCAATGGCAGCGAACATACACGAACGAACAAGCGATCACGGCTCTCCAGATGGTGAAATAACAGTGGTCTATAGATACCACATACATTAAATGTGTGAGGCTGTCTGTGGCCCGAATGTAAGACCTAATCTGCAAGCCTTTTGGCTTCATTATCCTCCACACCGGAATATGACAACTCATTATGGTGGCAAAAATAGGTAAGGCCGTGGATTTTAGACAAAGTTGCTGCACAGTTATCTAGCAGAAATGATCTTATTGGTGGTGGATTCGGGGCAAGTGATAATCTATTAAATCTCTGCTTGCCGCTTACGACCTACCAGTCAGAGAGGCAGGTTCTATTCTGTGCAGAAGATCTGAGCCCTTGCCATGAGCTAACGGCTCGTCAGTTTATTGTAGCCAATACAATCTGTAATCTACCGTCTTTGTAAATTATTTGTATGAAAACTTTAAATAGCGCCTCTATTGGTAACTAAGGGAAACACATTTTTGGACCAAAAAAGTCATAGTAACTTATCGAACGTAATCTATACCAACTATACAACAAGGTAAGGGCTCAGTGCCTTTACCATGAGTTGGGATCGATTACGTTCGGTAAGTTACGTGTCGAATCTATAACACTTTTGGTCTAAAAATGTGTTTCTCTTAGTTACCGATAGAGACGCTGTTCAAAGTTTTCATACAAATAATTTACTGACACGGTTGCAAGTATAGTGAACTTTACAAGCCGTAAACACATGGTAAGGGCTTTGGACCAATTGAGGGAAAAACTTCACATGATATATATTGACTATCTAGCGTCCGCCCGCGACTCCAACCGCGCGGATGTCGGTCTTCGCGTGATAAAACTGAAAAATTAAGATTATTTTTTTTCTACGTATTTTTCCAGAATAAAAAGTATTCCATTTTATGCCCAGGATAATAAGGTATAATGATAACCAGTTTCATCGAAATTGAAACGTCAGTTTTCACGTGATGCCTGAACATACAGACAAAAAATTTCTTATTCACATATTTGGATTTGGTATCGATCCTGTAACACCCCTTGCTATTTATTTTTTCAATAATTTCTATGTACAGAATTGACCCTACTACAGATTTGTTATATGTATATAGATATAGATTTGTTATCAGAATATAACTATTAATTGATTGTGGAAAAATCATAATCAAATCTGTATTTAAAAAAAATAAGTCCTAATTACCGACCTAGTGATAAGAATCATACGTACCAATATTACTAGTATGTGACGACTTCACCGCCTTCTAGTATAACAATCTAGTAATTTAGATTACTGGGTTATCAAACAGCCTGGACTCTAGACCATAGAAACACTAGTAAAGCCAAACAGTCTAGACAATAGAAATTTGTAACAGCTACCCTGGATTGATGCCACTGCTTTGCCTATTTCAGTAAACCTTACGTCCTTATTTTAGAAGAGTAGGCAAACGTACAAGTTGGTCGGTAGTTAAAAATGGTTAAGTATGAGCAGGACTTGCCCTTAAAGTATCAAGGATTCCATAAGCAAGTAATATTCGACAAGATGTCCCTAAATACCACTGTAACTTGTGATCAGCAAAAAACTTAAGTTTTTGTTTGTTTCTTTTTTGTATTATTTAATTGTAAAGCTGTATTCGTAGTTTTTAAAAAAGTGCTATCTTGAAAAAACTGCTAATTAAATCCCTTTTCCCAACGCCAAATCCCAACCAATTTTCGTTAACAGTTATTTATCGTTTAAAGTTATTGTTTTCCTTTAACGGGTTGGCTGGAAGAAATTTCATTCATTTGAGATAAGCTCGCCCTTTGTACTTATGTTTATTTTAGTCTTAAGTTTTTCTGTATTTTTTTTTGTTGTGTACAATAAAGAGTTAATAATAATAATAATAAAAGTTATTATTTAGGTCTACAGGAGGCACACATACATATATATTTTTTTTTATTTTTCACCTCCTTATTTTAAAAGGGCATATTTAATATATTGAAGGAATATTTCAAACGACTTTGAGAAAAAAAGTATCTTCACGACCATATTCCCAAACGGGTAGGCAAAGCACATCCATGACTAGTTGAAGACACTAAATCCAACAACGTAATAGATAGCAAGCCTATCGCCAACCGGGCACATATCCAATCCCGGGTAACGTTATATTTTATTAGATTTTTTCAAATTTTTTTTTTGCTGCCTGACTGAGAATTTTTTTTTTTAAAATCATCAATTTTAGTTCTATAAACCTATGAACAAACCCCCGCATGTAGGTATAGGTTTTAAAAAGATCAACGGGTTGCACTCCGGGAGTGC
>NJDD01001436.1:264093-277167 GCA_002245505.1 Calephelis nemesis | reverse complement strand
CCGAATGTTTGTATATTTTTTGAATTAGCAAAGATGAAACAATTATCTAGACACACACTATTAAATAAGTAGCTGCCAAGTGGGAGTCGAACTCGCCCATGAAAAGTTCCCCGGCAACAATCATGACATTAGAGTTTTATCGGCGAATATAAAAGTTTATATTATATTTTATGCAATATGCGCGAGTTTATAATATCAAAGACATTGTATTTTTAAAAGACATGCACGATTCTACGCTTCACAGCGCTGTCTCTTGATAGTGAAGCATAATTTTTAAGTGCTGTTATAGTATATTGGTACTATTAAAAAAACTGCTCATTAGATCTCGTTCAAATCCATTTTGGGGTAAAAGTTTACACGGTAATGTATATCATACATATTTTTTTTAGTTTTATCGTTTTCTTATTTAAGAAGTTAAGGGCACATTTTATCAATTTGAAAGTTTTTCTCGGGCAAACTTTTTTTTTAGAAAAAGAAAATGATAGTATAAACCTCAATATCATTTTTAAAAACCTATCTATAGATATCCCACAAGTATGGATTATTAAAAGATACATCTTCTTACTAAGTTTCAAAAGCTTAGCTCTTATAGTTTTGAAAAAAAAATGGCTGTGACTTACAGACAGCCAGACAGACAGACATGACATATACGCTACGGAACCCTAAAACTGGTGTTGAAACTATTTAAAAATTTAATTACAAAATATTACTTTTTGAACACGTATTAAAAGTTTATAAATTTGTATCCAGGCGCAAAAAGTAATAATAATAATATTGGGCACTAAAAATGTCTATTTTATTTTTCAAGAAAGAACTTAAGTTACAACAAATTTTAGATGAAGTAGCTTAGTAGAGAAGCGTTGAGCAACATAAATGTCACCTGTCACTGGCAAAATGGGTATGACCTAAAAACCATTCTCTAAGTTTATTGCATTAAAATATCTGGCTTGGTCTTGTCGATAGTGCGCTGGTTGTACCTCTGGGCAAACGGACGTGAAGACACTTTAAAACTAAATAGTACACACATACCCCCTTACTAATCAGATCTACTCGCCCGTTACACAATAGATCAACGGGCGCGTAAGTTTTATTAGTAAGGAGTATTTTAACTGATAGTAAACGACGACGGTTAGTTGACAATTAAAATAAAAAAAAACTTGTGTGAGATCTTGAAACTGTAGTTTAATTTAATATTTGGTTCATCTTAAAGTTTAGTATTTTTATCTTAGCATACCTCAATTTTTAACTGACTTCGAAAACAGGAGGTGTCGACGTCTACTTTTTTTATGTATGTAATCGATTTCTCCAACATTTCTCAAAAATTTGATGATTCTAAAAAAAATTCAGAGAGCATACTTTCGGGTCGGTCCCATGGCCACCAAGTTTGGATCTGATGATAGAACTCCAGGGAAATTCAGAAAAATGTTTACTTTTTGTGTACGTATATGATTTACTGATTAAAATCGAAGTCTGTTTCTCATCGTTCTGCTTCGCTTAAATTATATTCTTTATCATTATCATCATCATCAGCCTGAGGATGTCCACTTCTGGACACAGACCTCCCCCAAAGAGCGCCACAAAATGAGTTCTGGGTCTTTAAACCTGTTTTTATAAAAACTTATTTTCGACGTGCGCAATTAGGTAATCAATTTAAACTCGAAGTAAGTTAGCGGCTTGTCAAACAACAGCAATTAGCTTAGAAACTTGTAAGTTGGTTTCATGCTGAGATCGATCCATTCATTAAAGTGCTCGTGATCTGTGCTGTAATGCAGGTTTCTCTGTTGCAGACTTTTTTCATTGGATAATCCACGGCTCTGTTGATGAGGAAGAGACAATCGTGGTCGAAAACTCCATAGATGTTATGGGCACGTTGCTGTCGTATGGCTAAGGTGCTAGGTCTTATCTAATCTTTGGAACGAAAATGACATCATTTTGGTACCATGAACACATAATGCGGTAGATCCCTATTTAGTTAAGTTATTGCATATATTATACCACTAGAGGTTTTGTTGCCCCAACCCCATCTTATCTACGCTTGCCTCTACTGTAGGTACTCCATGTTTTAACGATTATTAAGATATAAAGAAGAAGTACTCCCACGTACCTGGGAGACAGGGAAAGAAGTCAAAATAAAATCTTGGCTATTATTTTTTAACGCGCAGTCTGATCTGTTTATTTTTTAGCCAACCTCTTGTGCTGGTTATTGTTATACCTTTGCCTACCTCTTCGGAGACACGGTTGTGAAGATACTTTTTTTAACTAAGTCTTAGTCTTTGTGTAAACTTTATTTTCAACTCCAACTATACAATTATAAAATAAGCGTGACAGTTCGTTTTTCTAATTTGAGTTTTTCAAAACAAGACCTAGATATGCTGTACTACTATATATAAGATACGCGATCAAATATGGGCTAGGTACTTTTTTTAAGAAAAAGTTTTATAAGATAAAATTTTTCAGTCTAGTTTAAAAAGTCGTTAAAAGACATAAAAGACAAATTCAACTTAATTTTATCTAGGTTTATGTTAGTTACCGTACGTGCGTGTTTTTTGAGCACCATGTGACAATGTGTCATATGGTGCTCAAAAAATGTATGTGTAATGTTTGTATGTTTATTTTAAACTCTGACTGATAAATAAGGGTGCTATAAGTTTGAAGTACGTGTATGGGTGTCTGTCTGCGTCATCATAACTTTTGGAAGGAAAAACTAATTTCGATGTTGACACTTTCTTTAAAAGCTGCCGTGATCGAAATGTTTCTTAGCTACATTACGTGTAGGTTTTGTGGGGGTTCGTATTTTTTTTTTCATTTTAGTGTTAAGCTTTGAGCGTGTATACTTGCGTGTATTTATATGTATATGATAAAGACAACCCATGATAGTTGTCTAAATAATTCGATCGGCTTATTTGAAGGACCAAGTAAATATTCTTTTTTTCACAGGTTACTAAGAAAAGGTGTCCTTGCAATTTGAAGTAAATAATGGGTAAATATTTCAGTAAGTTTTCAAACAGTCATAAATAAATAGATCTAAATAACAGAACAAATTGTGATGAAGGGCTTTTTTGATGTATCTTTTTTAAGAGCGATCAACGAAAACACTGATCTCCTGATAATAAGAGATCGCTGTGAAGTGATAAGACCGCCTTTGTGCATCGAAGTTAAATATTATAAGTGTAAGAGTGTGAATTATTTTTAAAAATTTGTTGCTTCATAAAGTGTATTCATTCATTCATTCATTCACACAGATATCATAGATTTTTTAGTTTTTTTTTCTATTTTTTTACACTCAGCAAGACAGCCGCATCATTTGAAGGTAAACACTCTTTTCTTTCTTTCTTTAGGTTTTCGCCTTCACGTTAGTATTTAGCCATTAGTCAACTAGAAATTTGCATCAAATTTTATTTCAATTTCAATTAATTATAATTAGTCATAAGTAATAAGTCGCCAGGAAGTCATGTCAGGCTCTTGGGTAAAGCGGTGGCTCATTACACAAGCTCTGTAATGAGATTTGGCGGCAACGAGGAAATACACGATACGCTAATTTCTTAATGATTATTTCATTTGTGCCCTTTCACTGATCAAAATTGTACAAAATGCCACCAAATTGACTAATTTCACTCAATATTAACACGAAATTCAATAATTATGAAAAAACTTCGACCATCTTTTCTCTCGATGGCGCCAAAAAACGGTAAACACTGTACAATCATTCAATTTAACCTAGCTGTACAAGGTTATCGTTGATATCCTATTAATATTATAAATGCGAAAGTTTGTATGTATGGATGTATGGATGTTTGTTACTCTTTCACGCAAAAACTGCAACGCCGATTACGATGGAATTTGGTATGTAGGTAGCTGAAGACCCACTAGACCGCGGGATTAGGACTTACGCGGGTGAAACCGCGGGGCGCAGCTAGTACGAAATAAACAGTCGGACTGAGAACACTTCCTTAAGGTATTCCGTACTCTACTGTCAACTCCTCATTGAGAATTTAGCACTATGTTTCCTTCCAGTAAAGAGTTGAAGGGATTTGACTTTACAGTTGAAAGAAGATAAAGAAAAATCGAGCAACATTTTAATTTTTCATATACAAAGGGTTATTAGCTGTCAGACGGAAAGAAGTTCACTGTTGACCACTTTCTAAATAGCGTGTCAGAGTAAGATTGTTTCAAATACCAAACAAGCAGACGGCTTTCTTGATGGCATGAGACAATCATGACCTATAGATATAAATAGTTCACCGCTGTTTTATGTCACCGGTACGGATCATTGCAATGGCGAGCAATAAAATAAGAGCGGCAGAAATAGTTGTAGCGGCAGTTAATTTCCTCATTATTACTGGTACACAATATGACTCTACCACTTAGCAAATTTTACTAACACCGATTTTGATATAATTATTATTTACTGGTTAAAATTTACTTTGTTTCCAACTCATTATCCAGCAGTAGGTAAAGCAGGATCAACGTATATAATCATAACCATCTAGTGTTTGCATTTAATATGTAATGGTGGTCATTTTCTTGCGCATTCACTAAACTTGTATTGAGTTATCTGTGTCTTCTCTTAACGAAAGTAATATAATAGAAAATGGCAAAATAATTACTTTTATTTTGCCATTTTCTATCTTCTATCCATTGTTGTGATTGTCTTTACTCAAAAATTTGAAAATTAATAATCGGAAACTATTACTATTACGTAGATTATTTTTTTTAATGATATTGGAAGGCAAACCAGCAGACGGATTTACTGATGGTAAGAAATTCACGCCGCCTGGAGACACCAAAGGTGGTAATGGTGCGATGCCAACCTGAGACCGGGATGTTAGGCTTCGAGCAAAAGTAAGTTAACCGCCTACCTTACCCTCCAAACCGGAAAACGTCATGACGTTATCGCGGCAGGAACAGGTAAGGCGGTGGTAACAATCCGGATGAGTCGCTGCGAAACTTTACCTCCTAGTCAGATGTCACGGTGTTAAAGACGGTAAGCCTATGCTCGCCTTTTACGAGCTTCCTGGCAGGAAGGCAGATGGTCTATTCTGCAAAGGAGCGTGGATCAATCAACAATATCCCACCTTTTTTTTGTTTCTGTTTTATTTGTAAATAACAGCATGTATCTAAAATAAGTTGAGTTTGTGCTCAGCAGAATCACAATCATAATCTTAAATTTGAATATTTAAAATCCCACTAACCAAATACAGTTAAATAGTGAAACAATTAAAAGTTTAAAGCTTAATCGAAAATTTCACTTAAAATACGAGTGTTAAATTTACGAAATTTAATGTTATAGGATAAATATTAAAAAAATTCATACACGTAAATGAGCACAACTATTTTAAATTTGACTAATTTTTATGTTTAAAGTTTTTATATCGATTAAGATTAATACATTTTTCAAGTTTAAAATTTCTCTTACTTAACAAAATTAATGTTCTTTTAAAAACTAAATTCCTTTCAACATTATGTGTTATTTAATTTCTCTCACACAAATATATTCAAGTTTTCCTTTATCTATGCAAAACAGACTTTCACTGAATATTTCGATCAAACTCTAACAACATTACCGCAATAACCGGGACATAGATGATTGGAATGGTTATTCAATTCCTAAATAAACCGATAGTATCTCGATTCATCTCAAAAATGCAATGCAGCGGTACAATTCAAACATAACAAGCTGTTAGTTTTTATTTAAAACTCATGTCGCTGAAACGAGTTTCGGTACGATGCGAAATTGGTTTTCCACTTTCGACGTTTACCGATCGTTTTATTTCAATGAAGTTCGCAAGTGTCAGCGGTTTCAAGGCTTTGTATCGATAAATTATATTTACTTTGTTTATTATAGTAAGAAGTCGTACTGATTATCTGGTATTATTGCTTGTAATTTTACTAGGTTTCCGCATGTCTACCATACAATTTTATGGTTGACTAGCTGTTGCCTACGGCTTCGCTCTCGTTTTCACAGGAACCGGTCGGGATTATATAGGTAGCCTATATAATTCAGGTCATTATCTATCTGTGTTTCAAATTTCAGACAAATTCGTTCAGCCATTCGAGCGTGAAAAAGTAACAAACATCCATAAACACATACAAACTTTCGCATTTATTATATTAGCAGGATAGTTATCAATGTAAACAGCTTATACTTAACATAAACAATACCCCTTAATCGCCTCTGTGGGTTTTTACAATTTTCTAATAAAAAAAAAGTGTTGCTCGGGATCGGAAATGTGCCCGGTTGGCGATAGGCTTGCCACCTATCACATTGTGGGACTTATGCCCGATTTCACCAAGAGCCCCTATATTTAGGGGACCTTTTAACGTATTTTAGGGGACTGTTGTAAACAGACCCATAAGTAACGTTAAAAGGTCCCCTAAAGTATAGGGGCTCTTGGTGAAATCGGGCATTAGTGTCTTCGGCTAGTCGTGGGTGCCCTGGTTGTGCCTCTGCCTACCTCTTCGGGGATATGGGCATGAAGATACTTTAATACCCCTTAACTTTTTATAAAATATCTGACTAAAACTATAAATAATATCCCTTAACTTTCTATAAAAGATCTGACTAAAACTATAAATAACACCCCTTAACTTTCTATAAAAGATCTGACTAAAACTATAAATAATACCCCTTAACTTTCTATAAAAGATCTGACTAAAAATATAAATAATACCCCTTAACTTTCTATAAAAAATCTGACTAAAACTCACTAAGCAAGCATCATTGGAGAGGACTGGATTGGAGTTTTGCAACGATTCACTAGGATTTGTACCAACGCATTATCAATTTCTGCTATAATAACGTCAATGGTAGCTGCTTCTTATTTTCCGTGTGGAGGGTAGCCGGAAAACTTACATATTATTCTAGCCTTAAGTTGAAGCACCATTGCCATTTTTTTTTTGCCTTTTTACTAAAAGTTTTACTGTCTATCAAACCCAAAAATAGCTTTAATACAAAATTTAAAAAATATTCTGTAGCGATTTTTGTAAAAAAAAGCATTACGAACTCATTGTTTTCATATATTTTTTTGTTTTGTGAATTTACAATTATCGATTTTTTGAGTTTGAGTTAAAAAATTGGTAGTTCCGAATAATCTAATCATAAGCCATGTTTATTTATATTATTATTAATATATTTATTTTTTTTATTTTTTTTTATGATATTGGAAGGCAAACATGCAGACGAATTTCCTGATGTTACGAAATTCACGCCACCTAGAGACACCAAAGGTGGTAATGGTGCGTTGCAAATCTGACGCCGGGATGTTAGGCCTCGAGCAAAAGTAAGTTTACCGGCTACCTTACCCTCCGAACCGGAACACGTCATGACGTTATGGTGGCAGGAATAGGTCAGGCGGTGGTACCAATCCGGGCGAGTCGCTGCTAAACTCTACTACCTAGTCAGGTGTCACGATGTTAGTGACGGTGAGCCTATGCTCGCTTTTTACGAGCTGCCTGGCAAGGAAGGCAGGTGGTCGATTCTACAAAGGAGCCCGGACCAACACGGGGAAATAATAAAATCACTTCTTTACCATCAAATAGTAGTTTCATCCCATTAGCTATTACATTATAATTAAAATTCGGAAATGCGAAGAGTAATATGAATATTAATTTACATGAGACATATTTGGGTCTCGTATGTTATTTTAGTTATAACTTCTGCTTTGATCATAGAAATGTGTTTACTATCAAACGCCTATTTACTATCTCTATTTGCATAAAATTTGCAAATACAAGATACAAAATACGCCCTCCTCGTTGGTCGATGGTTTAATCTACAACACAAAGTAAGCAAAGTGTTAAAGATTTTTAAATTGTTTTAAAAATGTTTTAAATTGGGTGTTCAAATTTTCAAAACCTTTTTTAATGCATCAAATAAAAATATAATAAAGAAAAGTGACTTCATGCCCATATCCTCGAAGAGGTATCCAGAGACACAACCAGATCACTTGCCACAGACACTAAGTCGCACAATTCTATTGCCAACCAGGCACATTTCCAATCTCGAGCTTCCTTTTTTTTATTAGAAAGTTGGAAAAATCTTTTTTTTTGTTGCCAGACCTGTTGTCGAACCTGGGACCTCATGCAAACAAGTCCAACACCTGAACCGCTAGACTATAAAGGCGATTGATAAAATATGCACACAAAAAATAGAGTGATCGACATTACAAATTATACAGACTCATGTTCGAGTAAGTAATTCAAATGACTTCTAGATTTCAATATTACACGTTTATTATACGTTTTTTGGACGGATCCTGTATAAATCTCGTATGTCAAGTTTAGTGGTTGATATACAAAGAAATACTTAAATAGTCTCAGGGATACTTACATACATACATATATTTTACTTACATACATACATATATTTTCCTTTCCAAGTTCCTTACGAGGAAGGCAGAGAGTATCGAGTTACAAACCTCACGGTCCTGGCAGACCAGCCTTGCTTTCTCAATATTCATAATCCTTTTTATACAAACATGCCGGTTTCGGAGACTCTTGACAGCACCTTCGGCTAACACCCGAGGAAATATCGTGGAATATCAACCTTGGTCTCTCCGGGTACTACATCAATCCACTTTCGCATTGTATGTTCGTTTTCTGTATCTTTCATCTGTCATTCTTTCTACATAACCGAAACAGCGCACCATGCCCTTTAAACCCATTTTAACACCAATAGGTACTTTCTTTCAATCCCACTCTTTATTGGACATTAACAACGTCAACGAGCATAACACCTCACAATGTAATAAATTCTAAGATACAACAATACAGACAGATATGTTCATGAAGCCATTGTTTATCCCCGTTAGAGGTCGAACCTGAGCCTCGCAGATGATCGGTGGCGTTACGCATGCACGATTACTTATAAGCCATCAAAGAAGTCAACTAGGTTTTTTGAACTCTCGTTTGTTACAGCATCCGACGTTGTGATTATTTTCTTCATTTCTACTTAATCTTGAGTATCCTCTAGTGGCAGGCTCTTGAGTCAATCTTCACGACCTCAGACGGAGGCCTTTTTGTTCTTGGCTTCCAGCTTAATCATGGTAACTCCAGGATTCATAATAAGAATGCAATATGAATAGTAAGATATGTTGTGAAGTAAGGTTTGATAACAGTCACTTTTAGAAGCATGTAGTAAATTTAAGTTGAATGGCCTTTGCTTTTTTATAGAAAGGGTTCATAACAAACAAAAAGACAGATCTATTTTTACCGTGTTTTTACTAATTCAGTTATAGATCTGTTGTATAAATCAATTATCAAGATATCTGATATAATGTGAGGCTTATTATTAATTTCGTAATTAATATTATATTAATAAAAAGTATGTTTTCGTTAAATTAAGGGTGGATCCAAGGTTGAGTTCATTGGATTGATTACCCCGTTGGTAGAAGACCATCTTAGTTGAAAAGTATTTCTTAATAGATTTGGAATCAATCAGTCATGAACATTGATTATGTTACCTCGCTTGCCATGAAGGCAGGATCTGTCCCTACTCTAACTGCCATTACTCATAACTTATGGCCGCCCGTTGGTTGAAATTTGAGGAATATAAATTTTAATAAGTTCATCTTTATTTGTCAAGACCAACTACTTTGTTTCCAAAATCCATGAATATAGTTTGTACGCTATCTGTGACCTTTTATCGTAATGATATATTTATTTGAGTGTGTCAAATGTATGGTAATGTAAAATTTATTGATTTAATGTACTTTAATAGCATTTTACTTAAAAATATGTTCGTTCAGTACTTGCCCTATACATAAACCGTACCTAAGTGTTGCAAATTTCATACCACTCCGATAGCGCAATTTTCGTAAATAGGGGTCCAAAGTTTTTGCTCCGCGTATTAATATTATGGTAATGGAATTCCACCATGTAACGATGATAGAAACTGTAAATCATAATAACATTACACTTTTCTAAAAAGCGTCTTCAAGCCCATATCCCCGAAATGGAAGGCAGAGGCACAACCAGGGCACCCACGATTAGTCGAAGACACTAAGTCCTACAATGTGATAGGTGGCAAGGGCCAACCGGGCACATTTCCAATACTGAGGAACATTTTTTTTATTAAAAAGTTAGAAAAAAACAATTTTATTTTTTGCTGTCCGACCCGGGACCTCATGCAGTCAAGTCCAACATCTGAACCACTAGACCACAGAGGCGATAAAGATGGTTCTATTCAGAGACAATTTCCCTAACACCCTGGCCTTAGAAAAATTTTGCACCAATAACATTCAAAAAAAAAATTATCTTCACGCCCATATCCCCGAAGAGGTAGGCAGAGGCACAACTAGGGCACCCACGACTAGCCGAAGATACTAAGTCCCATAATGTGATAGGTGGCAAGCCTATCGCCAACCGGGCACGTTTCCAATCCCGACCAACATATAGGTGTCTATAAGCCATGGCTGTCTCCTCATATCAAGTTAATCGTTCGTCATTTTTTTACATAAAAAAGTCTGCCACACTCACATATGAATAAGTGTTAAGTTGCAAAAAGCAATTACAAAACATTTTAAAGTATAACTTCACTTTCTTCATTTTTACTTAACCTTATTAGTATTCATCTTAAGTTTTCATACTCCGAAGAATAAATAACAGTGAATTATAGGAGCGAGTCGTTTTAAATAAGTATTTCAGCAATTTCCAAGAAGCATTAAAAACTGATCCGCAGTAGCGTGACAAAGTTCAAGGGAGGGTCATTTATCATCTCCAAGTGGCAGGCTCTGGGAAAAACAAAGAGCTGTCATATCTGCTATGTATAAGTATCTTCATCGAGTGTTATAGAGTTTTATATTTCCTTTATTTGTAAGTGAAAGAAGCTTCTGGTTGCTGTATTATAATGACAATAATTATGTGTGTATTTACAATTTACCCATGACACCATGAGAGATTCCACATTTAACATCCCGGTAATAATATAAATCCGAAAGTTCGACTATTTGCTTGTTTGTTCCCTCTTCACGGTCTAATCCCTGGACCGATGAAAACAAAAATTGATAGTTGAGGAGCCGGAGAGTAACATACGATACTTTTTTACCGAGTTCAAAAAGGAGGAGGTTTTAATTTCACCTATATGTTTTTGTATGTTACGCGTTTACTCGAAGACACCTGGACTGATTTGGAAAAGAAGTATTGTTTCATCTATACATAAAAAAACCTAAACTACGCGGGCGAAAAGCTAGTGTATTTATACTTTTAACTAATTTCAATAAGAAGGAGGTTATTAATACTAAGTAATAGTATGTTTAGTATGCGATTATTAGGCCTTTAACTAACAGATGTTGGTTGTTAGTTTTAAGGAAGGAAGTCATAATTGCGAAGTAGTCTCATATGTATTTGGTCTCGATTTTAGTCCGATTTGATTTATTTTTGTTGGACAGAAATCCACACGGATACCTTGGGATACAGATCCCAAGGTAACTAATCTTACTAGTAACTTAAATTTTAGCACTAATGATGCTGTTAATTAATGTGACACTTGTTAGCTATTAAATAATAAATTATCATATTACATTAGAATTGATACGTAAAACAGTACAAGTGCTTTTTTTAATTTAAATACCTTTACCAGCTAATGAATAAAACCATACTTTTAGTAAAACATTTTTTTCTTACTTTAGAATTTGGAGAAATTTGTCCTAAGTTCTTAAATAAAGTACCTTGAGAGAAACGAAATTCATGGCCATTTTAAACGATGAACTAATTTAGTAGATACTCAGTACAGTGTATCGATTTGAGACGAAAGGTTACAAGTTCAAATCCTGATTGGGGCGAAATTGTTTCTTTCTTTAAAATTTAGTAAATTAAGACTCCATAGAAATGACTTAATTGGGTCTTAAAATATTCAATGGTAGTAATACTGTTAAGCACTAACTAAACTGATTGAAAATTTGAGACGTGTTAAAGTACATACATACATACATATCTTCACGCCTAGTCCCTTACGGGGTAGGCAGAGAGTATCGAGTGCCAGACCTCACGATCCTGACAAAGCTGTCTTGCTTCCTTCACATTCATTACCCTTTTCATACGTGTTAAAGTAGTCCAGTAATCATTTGTGTCGTTTTAAATCAACGTATTCCGATGTATTCTTTAAATAAATGTAGAAATGATGAACACTAACTAATCTGACAGCATTATACGTGTTTTGTCTCTTTCTATTACTTGCGTTAAAAAAAGAAAACAAATAAATATCGCTGGAAAAATAGCACAAGTTGAACTCCAATGTAAGCAAATCATATTATTGTGCTTGTCTTATGGGTGCCAGTCAAAATTTTTTATAAATAGACATATGTAAGTACATATTATCAAAATATACCGAATAAACAGATCCAGAAATGCTGAGATCTAGATGATAATCATAAAAAGGCTGCTCATATCTAAAATCGAAACCATGCCTCGGGTTTACCTAGTCGATGGAGTTTGGCACACGCCTAACTTAACTTAAACTTAACCCAAACCCTTCGACCAATAAGACGTTATATAAAAATGGTAGTAAATGTGCAGAGCACTTACTGCACTAATTTTAATTTACAGTTTAAAACTCGTTGAGTAAGTGCTGTACATAATTACTATCACTGTCGACAAGATAAGACAACCAGCAACATCACAGGAATTGTCGACAACACTGTAATCTACTCCTCATTTCAGGAAGCCCGACCTGATTAGGTTGAAAAAGAATTTTTATGGACATTGCTAACGAAGACTAATTAGCTTCGCTGGTTCTAAATCAGCTCCCGCTGTTTTATTACTGCGTCATTTGTTAAATATTGTTAAAAGAATAATCTACTGGATCTTTTGAGTCCGGTGGCTGAAAAGATACATATTGAAGAGAGATATATATTGAAGAAGAAGATCCGGAAGATTCTTGTTATGTTTCAATGCAAATAGTTATAATCCGAGGGTAGATTTTTAAATTAAATTGACTCGTCTTCGGAACTGCTTGTCTGGTACATGCGAAGTATTTTTATATTTTTTATGACATTAGAAGGCAAACAATCAGACGGGTTTCCCGATGGTAAGAAATTCCCGCCGCCTAGAGACACCAAAGGTGGTAATGGTGCGTTG
>NJDD01001436.1:199122-210696 GCA_002245505.1 Calephelis nemesis | reverse complement strand
TGACGGGTACCTCTTAGCACACTTAGTTCACTGTCTCTAGGACTCGAGTACATAAATAAAACCTTCCTGGAATAAGTCTCAAATATTCTCATGCAATTTTTTTAACATAGAAATGTTATAATTAATATGATTTTAATAGTGTAATATGATTTAGTGTTAGTCGTTGTTTTTTTCATATTTTATGTGCAAGGTAGCCGCTAAACTTAATAACCTAAACAAGCAAAAACGCTTCAGCTTTTGTTTAACAAGTTCTTTTAATTTGTTTAATATGTATGAACATATTAGTTGCACATTAGTAGTAATAATATTTGTCCTTTTTTAATTAATAAGATGGCAAAAAAGCAAAAATGTTTAAGCATAGTAAAAGTTCAAGAAACCGACTCAAATTATTTAATAACAAAGAGATAAGTTTTTGTTTTTGTTGTCATTTTTATTGATTAAAATTGTAACTCATAAACCAGATCATTATAACATTTATGTGAAATCCCATCGGAATTATGAGTTTCCTTTTCTGTACAGTATTATATTATCGTCAAAATCAAGTTCATTATTGGCCGAACAACCATGTTACATTAAATAAATGGTAACTTACTCTATTTTTAAGTCGGTTAAAATTACTTGAAATATATAGTTTATTTTTAAACCTACCAATAAAGACTTTAAAATTTTCTATTGATTAAAATTGTAACTCATAAACCAGATCATTATAACATTTATGTGAGACCCCATCGGAATTATGAGTTTCCTTTTCTATACAGTATTATATTATCGTCAAAATCGGTTCATTATTGGCCGAGCAATCTCGTTACATTAAACAAATGATAACTTCTTCTATTTTTAAGTCGGTTAAAATTTTAAATCTACAAATAAAGACTTTAAAATTTTCCATTACATTTAGAAACCGACCAAAATATCAAAGTTAATTCGGGGTACGACTCGTATTACATTTTGATATGTCATTAACGGTTGGTAAATTTAAAAGCTCCATAATCCCCTGGTAGTAAAGGAAAACGCTAATCGCTTGTTTCTTATTCCTTCCATACTCCAAGCATATAAATTATCTCATGACTTGAAAATAGGTCAGCCGTAAGTCGCTGAGAGGTGACGATTTGGTCACATACGCACAATTTTGTTATTCAAGGGATTGTGTGTTAATCTGAGGTGTAATTATTACATTTATTTAAAATGATATTCGTATGATTCGTTGTAACTTCTGTCTACTGTCTGTTTATTTATAAATAACTAGCAGAACAGTACGTATTTTGCTACGTATTTGACCGCATGAGTGTCATAAAACAACAAAACAAAAAAAGAAAAAACAACTGAAAAAGTTTCAATATCAGCAGAAACCCTATTTGACTTTGACTGAAAAATACCGATTAACAAAATGATCCGCCATTTATTGGATTCATTTGTTACAAAAAATGTAATAAATGAAGGACCGCTCTGCCGAATTTTTGCAAACTTCGCATAAACCATCTACTAAATAGTCCTAACAAAGCCTAAACATTTGGTTTGGTTAGGTGATCCCGTTCTTGAGTTGTAAAATTACAACAAAAAGTGGCATTGATAGATAAATATATATAGATAAATTGCACATTTATTCTTTCATTCATTTTTTTGAGTGAACTGAATGTTATTCAAATTTTTGATTATGTTTGTTTGAAGTATATTTTAATAAATGTTTTTGTCAAAATTCTAATAAAACTGCAGCATTGTAACTACATAACATAATTTATTTTTTCTGGAATCACTTCTGTACAACGACGTAGCCAGGATTCTAAATAAAGACCTATAGACTTCACAAGCATAAAATAATTAATAATAGTTTTCCAGTAGCTATATCTGCGTATTATAATTATTAAGCTGTAAGAATAGCGCATATTTAGATGGAACGGGGAGCGGCGAAGTTAATCCGACTAACGGAGCAAAGGACACTATGTCGAGCCGCATCGCACCGCAATTTTCCGCGGCGGATTGTGCACGGGCGGGGTGCACATTCCCCAATGCAACCTTTAGTAAAAACCAAAGAAGAGTAAAAACTATACAGACGTGCTAATGATATTTTAACGCCAAAGTTTTGTATGACAACCTAGAGGCGTCACTTTTTATACTTGACGATGCTGAAATAGAGTTCTTCTTTTTTGCACTCACTTTGGTACTGAATCGGTACGAACATCCGCCGATGCGATGCGCTTCGCCTTGTCAAAGTCTGCGTTATCCTCAAATCTTCACTCAAAACTATTTTAATGTAACTATTATAATATCACTCTGTTGCGACCAGAAAGAACAAACTAACGAATAAACTTCCGCATTTTTGGATATATGACGTAAGCAGATCACTTATGTATAAAATAGAACAATATCCTTATAATAGTATTCTCTTCAATAAACTAAAATAACATCCCCATAACTCGTATTTAACAACCCCAACAAGATATTAGCATCTCAAACAGTAGTAAAATAAAATTAATTGCTTCGCCCGAAGCAGTAGGACAGTGTTATTCAAAGTGGGGTTAGGAAGAAAAGTTATGTTATTTTTTTAATACAGAAAGTCAAACAAGTACAGTGCTATTTAAATTATGCGCTTCGGCTTTACACTTCTTATAGTCTATACTTCTATTTTTAAATTGGCTGACCTAATCTAAATTTAAGAGAAATGAAATTATACGTAAAAACAACTATATATAGATAGTTTTAAAATACATTCCAATTTCCAAAGCTTGACGAATATAGCATAATATTATATATATAGTATTACTGTGCACAGATTAAAGTACAAGAAATGCTCGTCTATAATTGACGCCAAAAGTCTTAACGGTGCTTAACTGACTTGATGTTCCAACCAAACGGGAACGGGAAAATCGAGCACTAACGTTATGGTGGCTGCAATTAATGAAGTGGTGACGATGGTAACAATTACCAAAAGCATCTAGCCTAACTAACCCCGTGTTGGTCCGGGCTCCTTCAGAATCAGAATCAGAATCAGAATAATCTTTATTCACATGAACCATACAAGTGGTATTTGTGCGCGTCGACATTTTTTAAACCTATAATAGGCCAACTGCCTTCATGCCAGGCAGCTCGTAAAAGGCGAGCATAGGCTTACTGTCACTAACACCGTGACATCTGACTAGGTGGTAGAGCTTCGCAGTGACTCGTCCGGATTGGTACTAACGCCTTACCTATTCTTGCCGCCATTACGTCATCGCTTGCCGTTGACGTGTTCCGGTTCGGTGGGTAGGTGATATGTATGCAAGCTACACTTGTGACGTTTGGCGCCACGGTTTGATGTTGTGTCACCTAGCTACGTCAGTATCAAACCAGATTTGGAACACACAACGGCGTTTTACCTATTTGTAATAACGAACATACCGTTGTTTATACCGTATTGTTTCGCCGTTTCTTCTCCTGTCTAGCTAGGTTTGGAATCGGTGGTAGTTTACGGTAGATAGGGATAAATTAATTTACATTCTAAAAATTGTTTGTATTCATAAATAATCATGTAATAAGTACAAAATACGGTGTGTTGTAGATAGTAACTAATTAATTAAAATTATTAATCTGATTAAAACCTAATAAAATATTTGCACACCACAAGTTGGTAGAATATGTTGAAACGCTTAAATAATTTTGTAACATCTTTGTAACACTCATATTCCGCAAATAAATAATTTTCTTTTCTTTTTTTTTACCATTGGCGACGAGTTCTACCCACTTCGAGAAAAAAATGGCTTTTATTGGAAATATTGGTAATTTTGATGGAATCAACCAAGATTGAAAAATATTTTGCAGCCGATTAGAACAATTCCTGAAGTTAATTTTTTTTTGACTAATTTGTTGCCAATCTCGCGACTTTATGCAACTTCACCGAGCTTTAAAGTTAAATAAATTGGATAGCGAGGAACAGAAAAGAGCAGTTTTACTTACCCGCTTGTCGGACGAGACATATAAATTGCTGATCAATGTAGCTCATCCAAAAGTTGTAGAAAAGGTGCCGTATTCTGAATTATTGGAAATACTCCGTGTCCATTACTCCCAAAGAAGGTCAGGTTTTGGTGACAAACATGAGTTTTACAGTGCGAGTCAAGCTGAAGTTGAGATCGTAGAAGCGTGGGCAGCTCGACTTCGGGGACTCGCAACACATTGTGATTTCGGATTGGAGAAATTGCTTCGTGACCACCTTTGGTGTATCTAAGTGGCGTGAATTCCTTACCATCAGGAAATCCGTCTGCTTGTTGGCCTTTTATTATCATAAAAAAAACATTATGAAAGCAGCAATTAAAATTACAAAATTATACCTCCCTTGCTTACGACATGTCAATAAAGGGTAAAATTCTGATATATTTTACTAAAACTCCCTTAATTGAGTTTTGGAAAGTCAACTTTATGAATTTAACCTATATAGTTTAATTTGGCTCAATTTGCGACGACAAACAAAACTTGCTATCGCGTTAAAAGCATAATTAACCTAAATAACTAATATTGTATACATATTTGTATTGATTATGCCGGCGGTCTATTTTTCATATAAGTGCTACTTTTCGTTATTTTTTTTTATTGTTGTAAGTCCATATGTACTCATACTCATTTCCCTGTGTTGTTCCGGGTTTCTTTGCACAATAGACCATCTGCCTTCCTGCCAGGCAGCTAGTAAAAGGCGAGCATAGGCTTTTCGTCTCTAACACCGTGACATCTGACTAGGTGGTAGAGTTTCGCAGCGACTCACCCGGATTGGTACCACCGCCTTACCTACTCCTGCCGCCATAACGTCATGACGTTTTCCGGTTTGGAGGGTAAGATAGCCGGTAAACTTACTTTTGCTCCAGGCCTAACAACCCGGCCTCAGGTTAGCGACGCACCAATACCACCTTTGGTGTCTGTAGGCGGCGTGAATTTCTTACCATCAGGAAATCCCTCTGCTTGTTTGTTTTCCAATATCATAAAACAAATAAGATTTTCAAGGTTAAAGTTTGAGTAACTCTGCATTAAGATATAAAATAAGGACAACTTAAATGGTCACAATTTACTGATCGACAATAAACATTTTAGTGTCCAAGTTTCAAAGATGGCATAATTTGTCTATCCACTTATCTATAAAAATGAAATTGAAAAGATTTGGACATGAAAAATAATATTTTGTCACAAAATGAGCTAGGTAACAAGGATAGCCTGAAACTGACAACAATTTATTCATACATCAAATATCTCTACTTCTATACTAATATTTTAAAGAGGAAAGGTTTGATTTTTTGTTTGTTTGTTTGAAATGAATAGGCTCCGAAACTACCGGACCGATTTCAAAAACTCTTTCACTTTTAGAATGCTACATTATCCCTGAGTGAAATAGGCTTTGGTTCATCAAAATCAATACAGTAAAAGCCAAGTTACGCAGGCGAAGCTGCGTGAAACTACTAGTATACGATACAGTATATTTTAATGTATTTACAAGAAGCTTTTCCATTACTTTATTTATATTTATGACATTGGAAGACAAACAAGCAGACGGATTTCCTGATTATAAAAAATTCACGCTGCCTGAAGACACCAAAGATCGTGATGGTGCGTTGCCAACCTGAGGGCAGGATGTTAGGTCTCGAGCAAAAGTAAGTTTATCGGCTACCTGTCCCTCCGAACAGGAACACGTTAACGGCAAGTGCTGACGTTNNNCCAACCCTAACACATAGTCAGATGTCACGGTACTAGTGACGGTAAGCCTATGCTCGTCTTTTACGAACTGTCTGGCAAGAACGCTGAAGATCTATTTTGCAAAAGAACCCGGACTAACTCGGCAGGTTACGCAAGGATCGTACACTTGACACTTGATACTATGTAGATCCTACTTTGCAAGTGGATTTGGCGTAAAGATAATTTTGTGCCTACATAAGTATGTACAAGCAAAAACAATTTGATTAATTTCAATCTTTGGCATGTTTAAATAAATAAAAAAGTAAAATAAACCTTTTTAATTCTTTCATATTTTTCTAAATATAAAAACTTCAAATAACTTCATAACTTTAACATCTTAATATTCTTACTTCATTATGAAACATCTTTTTGTGTTCTCTGTCTTCGTAAATAATGAATCCCTTTGTTTCATAATAACGTTAATACAAAAGTGAAGGAACTGTCTGTGATGAACGTTTGCAACCGTCTAAGTGATAAAGTGCAGTTTATATCAACGAAGAAAGTCGCAAGTTTAATTCACTACCAACTTTTAAGCGAGATTTAAAGTTCGAAGAATTGATAAAAAGAAGTAATAGCTTATTTTAGTTGAATAATAATTATTTTAAAACTTTATAAGTTTTTAATTCTTTTTAAGGACTTCGTATCATCAGCTAGTCGTGGGTGTACTAGTTGTACCTCTGTCTACCTCTTCGGGGATAAGGGCGTAAAGGCACCCTAATTTAATTATTTTAAATCTGCTAACGCCGTTATCTCTTTTAAAAAGTATTAACGCGAGAGGTATTATATTTTTTGCGGTCATATTAATAAACAAGACATTGTGGGACTTAGTGTCTTCGGCTAGTCGTGGGCGCCCTGGTTGTGCCTCTGCCTACCCCTTCCGATATGGGCTTGAAGATACTTTACTTTACTCTTAAACACTTTTTTATTTTTAGTATTATTTACGACAGCAATATTTCATTACAATCCTCAAAAGTCAAAAAGATTTTATATTGTATTGTAAACACAGTTTAAACACCACACCTCGGTTTTTACATTTCTGTTTCCTAGAGGAGAAAATCGTAACAGCAGTTTTGTTTGCGAGTGTACTCTTAACGTCCTTTTTGATGTGGCACGCTCAATTATTGTGGCCGACTGTGTAAAATTGAAAGGCGAGATTTCCGTATTGTGAACATGGGTATTTTGTTAAACGTTTGTTATGTGATTGTTGTTTGCTGGACTATTATCCTACCATTGCCTTCTTCTTCTTTTATAAATATCCACTTATGGCCAATATTAATATTCAATCCTAATCCAAAACTTGCCGTCCAAGATTGATATTTTGATCCATTTTTATGTAATTCAATTGCCAATAACATATCTGTGGACAGGATAAATATGGCAATTAGGTATGGGATAGGCCGGAGGATATGCAGCTATCTAGATTGCTTCAAATCCATTAGATTGAGATACATTATTAACATCGGCCGTTAAACGACAGCGTTTACAAGCTGTCGAGCTCCTCGTACGTCCAAACGCAAACGAGATAAAATACCACATAACGTTTCTTGGTAAAAACGTTCGTAAAACGGAAAATTACTTAAAGATTTTCAACTAAAAATATTTTTGTGAACGTCAGTGTACATAGAATTAAATTCAATAATATAATACCTATATGTTTGAAACATCCATCTTGCAAAATCAATCGAACGTTGCACTACTGGGTATTGTAGTAACCAGAACGTATGACGATACAAAATATTTTGGTACTACACTACCTACGAAAGTTCAAGTGGATAAGGCTTACATTCGTTTTCACGACTTGTTTAGCCAATATTAGGCTAGTTAATTTTAATACAGCCATTAGTCACTATGTACAAAGTCATGTCAAGTCAGGGTCTTGAGTAAAGCGGTGACTTCGTTACTCGAGCTCATCTAATGAGATTTGACGGCAGCGAGAAAGTACACAATTCACCAATTATTTCATGATTATTTCAATTGTGCACTTTCACTGAACAAAATTAATCTAATTCCCACCTAAATTAACTAATTTCACTCAATATACTCATCCTACCATTGTCATTAGGCTGTAAATAGACAAACGCGTCCGTTGCTAGTGATCATGAATACTACTCACATTCATACTAATATAGTAGTGAATGCTAACTGGGTTTGTTTGTTTGTCCATCTTTTAGGTCATAACGCGGCGGCGTAGTGGAAATAGGCAGTTGGCGATATATGTAAACCTTTCAATCCTTTATCTGAACTGGTTCCCATGGTCCGGGCATCTTATTGTTTCTTTCATTGTTATTTTAATTGATATTAAGCTACAGGAGTTACTGGGCTACCTGAAAGAGCCAATTAAATATTTAAAGGACTATATCAAAGCCTATAGACATTATTTTAAAAGAGATCATTAAGTTTAAATTGTTTTAATTAATCAACAACAGATCATAGCAATAAACGACATAAATGAAAGATACAATACTATAAACATACAATAATCTATCGGCCGTACAACCGTCAATTGTCTTTTGATGTCATTTAGTTCTTATTACGAAAAGGTTAAATGTTAATTAATATCTAGACTACCGCCGTAAGTATAATAAATATTCTAATAAAATCATAAAAACTTATTTAAGAATCGCAATTGAAAATACAGCAAAAGACTTTGACTTGTACAGCAAAAAGCGCTGCACCGCAGCAAGGCAGCGCTCGGTCTCATTGTTAGCCGTTTCCTTGAGTGGGGTCCAACCTCATTACTGTCGAGTACAGAGTCGCAACACAGCAGTTTTATTTGTGAGTGTACTTACGCCCTTTTTGATGTTAAACGCTCAATTATTGTGTCCGACTGTGTAAATTATACGTAAGATTTCTGGATTCGGAACGTGGTTATTTTACTGAACGTTGTAAAGTGTTTATTGTTTGTAAAAGTTAACGCTTTTTTATACGACTACACATTGTAGATACGATTTATGGTTGATATTTTCCATCGTCGACGCTTGGTAAAACTTCCAAGTATTCATATTTTTAAATAAAAAAAACACTTGTACTGTTTTACGTATGACTTGTAAATTATTATTTTTCAAATAGCCTTAAATTTAAGTTGAGTTTAAAATTAAGTTTAAGTTTTGGCCCTGATTATGGTGTATAAGCAAAACCGATAGGCTATTTAAAAAGTAATAAATTATAAGTAGTGCGTAAAACAGTACAAGTGTTTCTTTATTTAAAAATATGAATGTGGTTTTAAAAGCTCAGGTAGTATTTGCAAAGTCACTATACAGAAATGTTTTAGAAGCATATATTATTATGTACTTACATCTATACATGGAACATATAATTAGTTATCATCGTCCTGTTAAGTCATATAATATTATTATGTATAAAAAATTCCGAACGGTTTTTAAAGCATTTCTATTCGATATTTTTGAAAAAGATTTTGAGAAGCTTTAAAAATTATCTACACAAAAAAATTAAACATAACAGAAAAAATAGCAATTCAAATATAGCTTAGCTTAAAATATATTGTCTTGTCTTAATTATTAGTATTAAATACTTTCTAGTATTTCGTTTAACTCACATATTATATTTTCACATGAATCTTCTTCTTTCAATAATTAGCACGACCAAACTTGATCCACCCGCTTATGAGTAATGCGTTGTATTGGTTATTGTCAAAAGAAGGATGACATAAAGAAAAAACTAGAAAAAAATCCAGGAATAGTCGGATAAATAACACTTTGAATTTGTCCATACAAACTGTTAATAGTAATTGTTAAGCGATACGAAGTTCGCCGGTTGGCTAGTTAAATATAAAGATAAAATAATACGGGCAATTGTTAATTAGAAAAATGGCTATTGTATCATAAAAAACAAATATTCATACCTAGACAACAAATGTATCATAAGGCTTGAAAACTACTAGTTCGATAACAATAAAAAGAAGCAGAAGTTCAACATACTCGTAGGTGACGCTGTTCCTAGAATTTCATTACCTCAAAAATTGCTTTGTTGTAGGTGTAAAAGAATGCGTAAACAAGAAAGTAAACATGACATAAATAACATTCATTTGATTATTCTTACATTGTGAAGGAAAAACTTCAAGAATTCTTCATAGAGCAAGGCTTTATTTTATTTAGACATCCTCTGAATATCAAGAATTTTGCGTTAAATTACTTTGATTAACCCTCTACCGCATACAAACCCACATATGGTTTGGCAACTTTAGTTTTTTTTTCTTCGTAATAATGCTAATACAATAACTAAACGCATCGTCTACCTTAAGATTAATATATTGGTAATACGAAAATAATATTTTATCGTCTGTAGTCAAACGTCAATTCCGTTATAACCTCACTTTTATGGTTCTTATAAACACGTTAATCGCTTACCTGGAGATGGTATGATAAGTGATGATGCCTCAGCTTCCGATTCCAAAAGTGAATATGTTCCTCCCAGAAAATACCAACGTCACAGAAGGTCTGTTGTTATCCCCGAAACTGATAGCGATTCTTCTGATGAAGAAACTAGCCCTGCACCAACCACACAAAAAAAAGGGAAGGCAAAAAAAAAAATAAGCCGACCGTAATAAAATGGGAAACGAAAACGTTGATTTGTTAGACTCAATGCTGGGTCTTTATAGAATTCACTTGAGATCCAAAAAATGGTATAAGCGAATATTTTTCCACATGGTAGATATGTGTATTGTGAATGCTTAGATTCTTTGGCGCAGAAATAATCCAAACAATTACATGCCTTTATTTGATTTTAAGCAAGCAGTTTCAGAACACTTACGCAAATCAAGTAAAGCAGTAAGTATTCGAAAAAGAGGACGTCCCTGTAATCAAAGCAGAGACGGAACGCCTATAAGTTTTACTGTCCACGGAAGTCCTGCTTCATCTAATCCAGGAACACCAAGTACCAATCGTCCAAGTAAAATAAGGAAAGTGCCTGTCAGACACCAAGAACTATCGTTGAACTCTGTAAGAACGGACAAAATAGACCACATGCCGGAATGTATGAAAAACCGACAAAAATGTCAATGTTGCGGTAAAAAAACTTACACAAAATGTAAAAAGTGAATGGTTTTTCTATGTTACAACGACAAACGGAACTGTTTATCAGATTTTCATGATAAATCCTGAAACTATTGTGTGAGATTCTACAAGCTTAAATTATTTCTTTATTTCATAGAAACCCATATATGTCATTAGTACTTTTGATTATAATTTTGAATGCATACGAACCCATATATGGTCTTAAATTTTTTTTCAGTTCCTGTAACCGTTTTTTTTTAATTTCCTTTCTATAGTAAATCTTGTCAGTAAATAAAGGCTTAAAAACCATAAAATATTTTTTTTATCGTTTCCTTCATAGTTCATGCAGTAGAGGGTTAATACCAACGCCTAACTATTCTAGACAAGTAATTATAATAATCATAGGTAGCAGGTGTTGGCCCGGGCTCCTTTTGCAGAGTAGACCGTATGCTTTCCTGCCAGGCAGCTCGTGAAAGGCGAGCATAGGCCCACCGTCACTAATACCGTGACATCCTACTAGATGGTAGTTTCGCAACTACTCGCCCGGATTGGTGCCACCGCCTTATCACCAGGAATAGGTTCCTTCCACCATAACGTCCAATGCTTGCCGTTGACGTGTTCAGGTTTAAAGGGTAAGGTAGCCGGTAAACTTAGTTTTGCTCGATGCCTAACATCCCGGCCTCAGATTGACAACGCACCATTACCACCTTTGGTGTCTCTAGGCGGCGAGAATTTCTTACTATCAGGAAATCCGTCTGTTTGTTTGCCTTCCAATATCATAAAAAAATCTCTAAGGACTTGTTATCCCAGTAGCAAGTATGCAGTATACTATTAACACGTTTTGTTGTCTATAAACGAAATGTATTTAGTATTA
>NJDD01001436.1:173467-197574 GCA_002245505.1 Calephelis nemesis | reverse complement strand
ATTTATTTAGGACCATTTGGAAACATTTGCTAAATCTCCAAAAAAAAAAATCGAATCAATCGTGCCGAATGTAATAGTTGGAGGCGGTTTTTTGAAGTTTTACAACTCTTAATAATTTTCTATATTCATATATACAGGGTGTGTTTGACACCGTAACGAAAACTTCTGTGGTAGCTTCGATACATATCAGACTTCAAAATTCCTTTCACAATTTTTGTCGGAAACGTGTGGTTAAATATTTAGCAGTTTTTCAGCCCGCAATGTATAGCTAACAAAGTATATGCATTAAGCCGCGCGTTGCGAGCTGTAAGTGACGAACTAATGCAAATGCGCTGTTTTATTACATTAGTGGTTAAGTAAAAATGTGTTACTTATTTGATTTTTAATAAAAATCGCGTTAGATAGTATTAATGAAATTATAGTGTAATCAACAAAAAAATATTTTTTTTTTTAAAAATTCATGAAATTTCCGACACAAGATTCCATATGCATGTCTATCACGTACAGAATCCATAATTTCATTTTTCGTTACGCTGTCATTTACACGGTGTATAATATATACGAGTATATTAACGAATCCTTATTTCGCGTGGTCATCGCAACACGCCTGAAGAGCGGGACCAATTTTGCTAACACTATTTTTGTAGTATTGGTTATTGTCAAAAGAAGGATGACATAAAAAAAGGAAAAATCCAGGAAAAGTAGGATAAATAACACTTTGAATTTGTCCATACAAACTGTTAATAGTAATTGTTAAGCGATACGAAGTTCGCCGGGTTGGCTAGTTAAATATAAAGATATAAAATAATACGGGCATTTTTTAAGTAGGAAACGGCTATTGTATCATAAAAAACAAAGATTCATACCTAGACAACAAATGTATCATAAGGCTTGAAAACTACTAGTTCGATAATAATAAAAAGAAGAAAAAGTTCAACACGCTCGTAGGTGACGCTGTTCCTAGAATTTCATTACCTCAGAAATTGCTTTGTTGTAGGTGTAAAAGAATGCGTAAACAAGAAAGTAAACATAACATAAATAACATTCATTTGATTATTCTTACATTGTGAAGGAAAAACTTCAAGAATTCTTCATAGAGCATATAAATAAATAAAATAAATAAATATTCCAAGACAAGTCACACAAATTGAGTCTAACCCCAAAACTAGCAATTTATATGCTTATGTTTTGGGTATTAGTCAACGATACTAATACATATAAAAAAAAGTATCTTCACGCCCATATCCCCGAAGAGGTAGGCAGAGGCACAACCAGGGCATCTACGACTAGCCCACAGACAGACCCAGACCCGGAAATGCGGACAACTAAACTTTCATCACACAAATGCCTGCCCCCCTCCGGAATCGAACCCGAGCTTCGCTGTTAGTCGGTGTAGTTAGGCGTGTACGCTAGAACATCCAGTGTTTTGCGTTGAATTGCTTTGGTTAGTACCAACGTCTAACTATTCTAGACAACTAATTGTAATGCTCATAAGTAGCAAGTAAGTTCATAGAGATAGGCTCTATGGACTTATCAACCCAGCAGCAAACAGTGTTACCAACCCTACTGTTTTAACAGTAGATTTACTGTTTTTGACGTGACAACACTTTTTTCCGTTTTAGTACGATTTTCTACTGTTTTTTATGCCAATGTTGTTATTAATACAAATCAAAAGCATTTTACACACAAAATCTGAAATAGACGAATGTTACGCATTTGATGCTACTTAAAATCATATGAAAAATTATAATAAAAGGATGTACGATTTTAACAAAAACAATGAAACAGAAAATGTTTAGGATAGAGTAATACACAACAATGAACAATTTTTAATTTTGATCACCTATTTTTAATGAATAATATAACTATGTTGTTTTTTTTTCAACAATGTACTTTATAAAAAAATGTGTTAATTAAAGAAGTACTACTGGTAGTGCTGCAGTAGTTTCATTAACTTTTTTATACATCTATATAACTAATTACATGTCCCAATTGAAAGGTTTTTGAGATATGTAGTAGATTTAATGTTTTGAAAATGTAATTTTACTGTTTTTTTTTAAGATTGATCTACTACTTTTCTATTCACTGGGTTTGGCAACACTGGCAGCAAGTATGCAGAATACTATTAACACTTTTGTTGTCTGTTGTCTATAAACGAAATGTATTTATTATTACAAAAAATGTATGTTTGTTTACATTCTAAACACAACTTTCTGCTCATCATTTCTTTGAAACCAGATATCTAAAAGGATACGAAATTCTATAAAATAACTTATTTGGAATGTATGAAATATCAAAAAAAAAGTTTTTTTATTTTATGAAATACTAGCTGTTCCCGTGAACTTCGTTCCACCCGTTTAGTTTGTATGGGAAAAATTAAAATGTTGTTTTTCCCAGTTTCCTCACAACTGAACAGGATAAAAAGTATTCTATGTCCTTCTCCCGATTTTAAGTTACCTCCCTACCAATTTTCAGCCTAATCGGTGTAGCCGTTCTTGAGTTATAAATAGTGTAACAAACACCACTTTCTTTTATATGTATAAGATCAGATCGTCAAAAATATAGTTTATTCACTTTAATACACTTTTTTATTGCAAAACACTTGTACTTATCCAATATACACTTTATTTACTACTTTACGGTACTCTTTAGTCAACCGGTTTTACTTTTTACAGCATCATCAGGGCTTTGAAACTAAATTGGAAAAAGTGGATAACTACAAGTGTTTGCTACAATAAAGTGTATATACAATGGAATTAAACCGAGTGCTGATGAAAGCAAGTATAGATTCTATTTTCTTTACCGTCAGTATTTTAGTTACTGGCGTTACATAAACTGTCAGTAACTAACTACTACACACAGAAAGCTATAAGTTAATCGCAGTAAAAACAAAAAAAAAAATTTAAGAAATGTGTTAAATGTAAATTAAATAGACAGGGTTTTTATAACATTGCTGAATATCTAGCTGATAGGGCAGCTCGATATTAATTGCTCCTCATGCCAATCTCCTACAAATAGAATGTATAACGATGTATGTATGATATACGAATGTAGAACGAATATAATAGAAAAAAGACAAGCCTTCTGAGTTTCTTGCTGTATTTTCTCAGTGTGCGTGACTCTTGTAGGTTTACGTGAAATAATCTCCCCGTGTTGGTCCAGGCTGCTTTGCAGAATGGACCATATGCCTTTCTGCCAGGCAGTTCGTAAAAGGCGAGCATAGACTTATCTGACTAGTCGGTAGAGTTTTGCAGCGACTCACCCGGATTGGTACCACCTCCTTACCTATTCCTGCCGCCATAGCGTCATGACGTGTTCCGGTTTGGAGGATAAGGTAGCCAGTAAACTTACTTTTGCTCAAGGCCTAACATCCCAGCCTCAGGTTGACAACGCACCATTACCACCTTTGATGTCTCTAGGCGGCACGAATTTCTTACCATCAGGAAATCCGTCTGCTTTTTTGCCTTCCAATATCATAAAAAAATATTGTTATTTTTATTAATATTATGTCGTTTGAATTTACAAAAAAAACGATATTTTCACGCGTTCCCTAGGATGCCATCATCAGATACAGACTTGGTATCAATGGAACCAACCCGCAAGTAACTGCTTCAAATAAAAAGAAGACTTAAAATCAGTCACAAATAACGCAGAAATGTACCTATGAGTCGAACAAAAACAAAAACCCCTCCTTTTTCAAACCCGATTAAAAATTTGCTTTATTTATAGCAAGTTGTAAAACCTTGCATAAATTGTGGCAAAGTGCTATTGTCGTTTGATTTGTATACGAAAAAAAATGACAGTTCTTTATATACGCTCAAGAAATTAAAAGAAACTTCCTATTAAAACAGAAATCCTGATTCCACGGAACATAATATGTATACGTAATTATATAATTTAACATGTTAGATCTTGTGATTATTTATTTATTTTATTACATGACATGACATGACACGACACGTCACGTCACGACACGACACGTCACTACACGAAACGACGTGACACGACACAGTACGTTACGACGCGACACGAATGACACGATTCGATATGATATAATACGATGTTTTGCAAAATAAAGAATTCCAAATTATATCGTTATATAGTCGCCAAATAGTACAGGCAAGAAACCCAAAAAACAATTTTATGAGGTCAGATATATTCAGGTAACCCAACGCTATTGTAATTTTGTGTACAATTTTTTTGTGTAGCATTATGCTCAGAATTAAAACACTACTCGTGGACTAAATTAACAGGTGCTGTTTGAGATAAATAGAAATACATTAAAGAACAAAAAATACATCTAATAGAATTCATAAGCGGACAAAAAGACAATTTACTTTAAAGGGACAAAGTTTAAGTAAGATTTTACAGACGGTTTTTTACAAGATTAAGCGGGAAAAATCCTTAAGAAGCTCATGCCGTTGAATTAATGGCGCGATTTGTCTGCGGCCTGGAGCATCATAACATTAAAAAACAAATGAAATTTAATTTGACGCAATCGCATTATGAGATTTGAATTCAAATTTCCTTGATATCTGGGACTTCATTATGTTATTTAAATAACTTCACAGAAAGAAGATCACTAATTTATTTGATAATTTATGTTAAAAAGAAGACGCAATAAAACACTTTTAATGTCATGTCATCTAAATGACAAAAACTAATATTTTACATTGTAGTAAAAGATACGTAAGTTTTAGAAGTTATAGGCATTGTAGCAAAAACAGGGCACCCACGACTAGCCGAGGTCACTAACTCCCGTATTTAAGAAGCATACTTTGCTATGTAATGAAACAACGATGTGCGAATTACGACATTTAGCTATGCGTTCCTTGCAACAAGCCATCCAATTTATAAATAATACTTTGAAATTATTATGAATTGGGTGGCTTCCCTTTTTTTTAACTTTTACTTTTTTAGCCGAACCCGTGCATTGAGCCCGAGATCTGAACAAGTAGACGTTCGATGCCGGAGCGTTAGACCACGAAGGCAATTTCGTATCGATCAATCATATTACTTTCGATAAATCAAACCAGACGTCATTTGAAATCAATGTAAAACTTCAACTTAATCTAAACTTTAAAATAAGGATGGAATTCGTAGAACGTGTTGCGTTTTATATTATCATTTAAGGAAACTAAGAATATTATGGTTTACATTTTCAATAAAATTCCAAGATTTGCCAGTAATTCCATAGGGACAAAATTGTTTAAGTTATAAAGCTAAATTGAATTCCCAAGAACCTTATTCATTAAGGAACTAAAGAAAATGCTGAAGAAACGGAAGCAAAAAGTTAGTTTCTCTATTCCTGTAACTTGTTTTAACAGACTTCGTAAATATTCACTAGTATTTAGTTCAGTGAAGAAATTACAAGTTACGACCTGCAATGGATTACTATCTATAATGTATACTAGTGGTTGCCTGTTGGTCGAAATTCGACCATCATAAATTTTAATATCTTGTTGATAAGAATGCCATCTTTATTTCTCAAACCAAATTTATCCAAACTTATCGTTATCATCAATATATTTGTTTGTGTGTGTCAAATGCATGGTAGTGTGGGTAATGTTTTATTTATTGATTCAATGTACCTACTTTGTAAACATTATTATTGAAAAATATTAGTGCACTTCTACATATAAACTATGAGTGTGCTAAATTTTATGCTCCTGCGTCCCACGCAATTTCCGTAAAAAGGGGTCCAAAGTTTTGGCATCACATATCAATATATAGATATGCAGTTCCTTTCATAATCATCATGATCTTAAGTGATGAATAAATAAGCTTATGTACATAATGTTATAACACATGACAGATCTTCACACTCAGTGCAGACCTGTCTGGCTTACTCCACGTTCATTTCCCTTTTCATACAAACAGGCAGAGTTTCTCTCTCTTGAATCTTGTTCCTCTTGATTCTCGGATAATACCCGGGCAATTTGATCGTGGAATGTCAACTTAGGTCTCCTCTAGTACCTATATCCAGTCACATTCACATTGTAATATACACTGCTTTGTCAATATTATATCTGCCTTTTTTTCACATACTGAACCTTCTTTCTTATATGTTATTCTAAAGATCTTTGTATGTTATTTTTTATGCTATAATATTGTATAGTACAAAACAAATAAGCGGCTCTTCTAATAATAGGAAATAACAAACATTAGTTAGGACACTTATGATAAGAATCTTAGATCAAGTGGTGAAGTGTACCCTCCAACAACGATCGTGACAGTGGCAAGCACTGATGCCATGACGGTAGGAACAAGTAAGTCGGTGATAACAATTCGTGTTAGCTAATGTATAGCATATTTTGGTTGGGTTCACTAAATGGAACATCCATCTCCAACATCAATAGAACATCATACCAGACAGCTCGTAAGAGGCAAGCATAGGTTGAAATATAAGTCATTACCATCAAGACCACTGTTGGAAAAGTGTTGTGTCCTAGTATGGATCCTCCGCCTGGCATATTCTTATCTCCATAATGTCTGTCACGTTTCAGTCCTGACGTTAGTGTAGTCGATAGACTTGCAAAATAGGCCACTGGAAAACGACTCACCTGTAACATCTATGGTGTATATAGGCTATCATTGTCTCTAATCATAAGGAGAGCTATGTGCTTGTTCGCTGACCTCTCAAAACAAACTGTAACACCTAAATATGATTGTCTGCACTACTGTAGTCTAAGTCTCACTACTCCGCTGAGTACTAAAGTACTAGATTATCACCAGTAGGCGATAGGATTGTCACATCCCGACGCCAGCTTTACTTAGATCTTTCTTATCAATTTTGGCACTGTCATAGTAAGTAGAAATTGATTTACAAACTACTTCTTTGCAGAGATGTGGATTGAACAAAATTAATACTTAAGTTTACGATAACGATACCATCGTAAACTGTAATTGGTCGTTCGCACCCTATACTATTAGCTAATGCTTCTAACACAAAATAAAGACAGTGCTTTTAGTGTATACTGCCATTGAGTTATTAAGTTTTGTCAGTCTATAACTTTATCAATGTACTATAGCTTTATCATTGTAGTGAGGTTGGCACTCTCTGCTTCACCCTTAAGGCACTTGGCGTGAAGTGAAAATTTTTAGCTTAAAAACAGATCACTTTTGACACTTTACCAAAATCCTACAACTTGTGGCACTTTTACTTATTTTTCATAGCTATTAACTATCATCAGTAAGTTTTGACCTAATCTATACTAATATTATAAAGCTGAAGAGTTTGTTTGTTTAAACGCGCTAATCTCAGGAACTACTGGTCCGATTTGAAAAATTCTTCCAGTGTTAGAAAGCCTATTTATCGAGAAAGGCTATAAGCTATATTTGTCACGCTAAGACCAAAAGCAGCAGAGGCTACTTTTTATCTAAAAATTTCAACGGGTAGCGTTGGAGAGCTAAATATTAAATAAATAGACTACGCGGGCGAAGCCGCGGGAAACAGCTAGTATCACATGATGGAAAACTCTGTTCATTTAATAATTTATCTTCATGTAAGTTTGCATCCTTCGTAAAATAAATACTTTGTAGAGTTCTAAAAGACAAATTAAAGGTTGTTTCTTTGATTTACTTTTTATGTTTTTAAAATTATTATGTTGTACGAATGAATCGTTAATTTTTAAGCCACACGGAAAAAGATGAGTGTTATAAGTTTAACGGGTCTGTATTTGTCTGTGGCATCATAACTTTAAAACGGATAAACCGATTTCTGTTCGATTTTTTATGTTCAAAAACAAATATCTACAGAGTTACTTTGAAAGGATATGCCAAATTTTTAATGTAAGGGGTTAAAAGCTTAAATGGTAATAAATTTTAATTATTTAGGCCAAATTGCAATGTTTTCTTTTATAAACATTATTTAAAAACAGTCCGCAAAAATGGTAGGAACCAGTTTTATTCTTTGCTTACGTTATAGCAATGCATTTTGTATTTGGCGTTTGATAATAATTATAAATGGTTTTTTTTTTTAATTTTTAATTATTTCATCGATCGAAAGTTTTATTGAATTGTTTTACCAAATTTGGCTGTTAGTTTAAACGTTACTAGCTATACCGGCGAAATTCGTCCCATCCGTTCAGTTTGCATGGTAAAAATTAAAACTTTGTTTATCTTGGTTTCTTTAAATGAGTTATGAGGTACCTTTATCCGTCACCAGATCCTAAGCTACCTCCGCGTCTTTTTTTAACAAAATCGCTTTAGCCGTTCTTGAGTTATTTAATGTGTGATAAGCACGAGTTTCTCTTATACATAGAGATGTATTAAGGAATTTAGTGATGCCACTTGCATCACCAAATTCTAATTGTTCGATTAAGAACATAATTAAATTTTTAATAACATATCTAAGATAAGAGAACAGGCTACTTTAGATCAGTTATCAGACATCCGCTGTTATTTTTAATAATTGTTAAAAACATTGGTAACAAAGCTTTCATAGGGCTATGCCTAACTGTATATAGGCTATTGTAATTGGTGGTAGTAAGTGGATCGTTGAAGTCACTAAAGAACGCAATTTCTTAATAAAGAGCAGAAGTCTTCTGGTGTTAGAAGTGAAATTCCTGTGGATAGTTAAGTTTGCGAAGTAAGTTGTACGGGTAACTTTTGTATTAATTAATGTGTAATGTAACATCCCAACATCACCAAGTTTCAAAAGTCACAGATCACAGAGAATATTTGACCGAGGAGATATAAATATTATGACACTGTACAGCCTTGTACGAAAATTCTTGAAAAACATAGTTACAATACCAGAAATAAGAACCAGCTTGTTGTTCCTAAGTTTAAACTGACAAAAGTGAAAAAATCTTTTCTAGGGGACAGTGGACTTTTTTATAACAAAATTCCAAACAAAGAATATAAATACTCTTTAACTAGAGATTCCAAATAACATACTTGACATATATAACAGTAAATTCAAAAAGTACATCAAGCAAAAATTAGTAAGTAAGGCTTATTACAAAATCAGCGATTTTTTAAATGATGATTGGAATCGGTAATTGTACTTTATTATTATGTGTATTAATTACTATTGTTTACAGAAATGATTTATTTTAATTGTTTTTTTCTTGTATATATTATACTGTATTATTGACATCGTAATTTAAAAAAAATCTTTATTGTAATTGTTTACTATTATTTTACGTTTTTACTTTGTTAATGAAAATTTAATTTTAAAAATTTATTTAATTGTGTTATTGACTTGGTTTATTGACCCTTAAACTTTGCACTTTATTATTGTTGTTGTTGCAAACACATGTAAGATTTTATTCTTAATTAGTTAATAATAAGTAAAACTGTATGTAACTGTATACCTAGTAATTGTGTATGCATAATTTGCTGACTTTCGAAAAATGTATTCATGAATACTTACTTCGAATAAAAAATATTTTGTTCTGTTCTGAGGCAAGATCGAGGCGGACACGTGTGTGGTTTAAGGCAAACTTGTATTAATGTGTAGTAAGATATCCTAACATTCTCAAGTATAAAAATTCACAGATCCCAGGGAATACTTGACCGAGGCAAGACCGAGGCGGACATGCGTGTGAGTTAAGGCAAACTTTTTCACTGCCTTTATGTTTTTACTATTTTTCAGTCCGACAGACCCGAAAATGGTTACTTTGTTAGACACAAAGACAAGAATGTTGCCACTTTCCAACCGAAGGCTAGAGAAAAAAAGACTACATGTCCATGAAATCATTCATAATTCTTAAAATAAAAGAACGATGGGTTGCACTCCGGGAGTGCCGGCAGAAGTGAAACCTTGAATATTAACGTTGTGCATTTTTGGTATTTTGGAATGGTTAGAGAATAATTTTGCACACATTGCTTTAATTAGCAGTATCAAAGTACTATCATTCATGTGGTAGAATACGTAATTCATTTATTGCTCTATCGTACACAAACATGACAACACGAACATTCGCACAAGCGCCCTGCGCCGTCTAAACGAAACAGCAAGCGCAGGCATACATTTTCGCCGCGCCGTAGAAAGAGAGGGGGATACTTTCTCTCCTACGCCACTTCGGCTGTTTACCCTATACCGGTCTTAAGAATTTTGATCAGGTCATGTGTCCTGACGCGAGTTTAGAAGTTTTTACCGATTCAAGTCCAATCTAAATTTACACTTAAAAAATGTATGGAAATTTCAGCCTTTACGCCCAAAATTCTAACTACATATTAATCATTTTGTTATAACAGCATCAAAAACAACTACGAAACGTATTGCGCACACTTTTGATTTAGTACTCAATCACATCTTTTATTAACTTTTCTATTTCTTCCCTCGTAAAATTTATTGTCTTTTTTATTATAGTTTCCATTACAACTTGTGTATCATAAGTTGTTCGTACCTTTTATTTGGGCTTTTGATTTTATGTGTTTCTTACATTTCCCCTCTTTTGTTACGCTTTATTTGCATTGTTAAGCTGTATTTAATAATGACTTTTTTTTCTAAGTTATTTTATGTTTGTACTTATAAGATAGCGAACTAGCAGCCAGCTCTCTAAATGTAAAGATACAACCATTGTCTAAAGATATCACAGCTGAAACTGAAAGTAAAGTGTATTCACGCCCATATCCTGGAAGAGGTAGGTGGAGGCGCTACCAGGATACCTACGACTAGCGGAAGACACTAAGATCCACTATGCGATAGGTGGCAAGCCTATCGCCAATCGGGCACATATGCAATAACGGGCAGCGTTATTATTATAAGAATATTGAAAATACACATATACTCGTAATATAGATGAAGCTGGTGCGTCACTTTCTTAGTCCACGTGTACAAATCTACCCTCCTGTACGGAATGCGACAATTGCGAGCACTGAAGCTATAACGACTGAAACAGATAGGTACTACAGTGGTACATCAGATCATCCTCTATTTATTATTTTTCCTTTTAATTTAAAATGACAATTAGCTTATACAATGACAAGAATCATAATCGATATGTTGATATTAATTCCAATTATTGTCAATCGGTTTGAAATAAAAGTCTCGACGCAACCTGACCAGAACCAAAATATATACCACCTTTTTCAATATCAGTTGTTTTTAAACCGGGTGAAAACTCTAATATAATAGCTTATCAAGATGTCATTGACATTAAATAAATTTAGACCCAATTATTTTTATCTGAAAAGCGAAATAAAATTTTATTGAAAATCATTAAAACTGTAATAACTTTTTCGATTAACAGAACTACAGTTTTATTCCACAAATATGACAAAGAGAACTCTTCAACGCTGTCCAATAATCATAAAAAACATCCATAAAACCTGTATTATTTATCGTCGAAATTCGAATGTAGACCGTAGTAACTCGAAAGAATAATAGCCCTACAAATGTTACCGCTGTGCTAATCTGGCCAGCGATTTATGTATGAGAAGAAATATGTTGGCACGTTTTGTCAGCGTTTTTTAACTGGGGAAATTTTGACCACTATCTTCCGGAAAATGGCATTAGATAAGCTTAGTCAGCCGAAACTTATCCGTAATTTATATGTTTTTAGAACCAATACTGGTAGTATTTTAGAATTAGCTTTTTATTATCTAGAGTTTCAACTTTCATATCTATTTTTGTACAATTAATGATGCAGTGGGTTCTGTGGCCCAGTGGTCCGGTATAAGACTTAACTTCATGAGGTCTCGGGTTTGATTCCCGGATCGGGCAGCAAAAAAAATGTATTTTTTTAAATTTTCCAATAAAAGTAACGTTGCCTGGGACTGCACATGTTCCCGGATACCGAGGCTCAGTGCCTTTGGCTAGTTTTGGATACTCCGGTTGTATTTCTACTTACTTTTCCGGGGATATGAGCGTAAAGAGACTGACTGATTAATGCAGTTTAGCAGAAATTTAAAATATATTATGAGCGTAAATTTCCATTAATTCCAATCCTTAATAACCCAACTAACAGGCCATCATTATTGAAAGACGAAGTTTACTGGGATCTGAGGTTCAGAATAGTAAGTTTGAGGCAATTTTTTCCGTACTTAACATTTATTCAGAGCACGAAAAAATTGCTACAATTTAAATACCGTAAAATAAAATAAAAAGTTGAGAGGTGTCAAGGGACACCCAGGTGAAAAGAGGTTTGTATATAAAACCTATATACACTCAACAAAAATAATCGTCGCGTCACCACACTGTTCAATGCGAAATAGAAATGAACCATATATTGGATTTCAATAAGAGAGAGAGAGAGAGAGAGGGACAGGCGGAGAAATATGCGCTCGCCGCACAGCTTACAGCAAAAAGTGTCGTTACGACTTTTCGTGAGATTTTTTCCGTTGATCCCTAAAACGTAATGGTTTTATTCTCTTTGTCTAGCCTCCTTTCACAAAGCGCGATAAGGAACTTCGATCCAAAAGCAAGGATATGTAAATGTAGCAGTGTAACTATCGAAGTAATTGATAAGAGCTATAAAAATTCAACGTATCAATTAGATCTTCAGTAGTCCAACCAGCAAAACATTGTAAACCGGACACAAATCAAATCTCCATAAGGCTATTATTGAACAAGAAACAATAAGATACTTTCACAAACATTTACAATAAATACAAATATCACAAAACATTTCCACATGCAATTTGTTGTCATTTTCCTCATTCAATAATACTTGCTCGATTAGAAAACCTCACATTGATTTCGTCTTCGTTATTATCTCATGTTCCATTACATTTGGTTACAGTGAATTGTTTATGAGTTTTTTGTCTTTTTCATTTGATTCTATTTTCGTTTTCTGAATTTCTGTATACTTAATATTTCTTGACTTCAAAAGCATTGTCGTAGACATGAAGGAATTCAAAAAGATCTAAATGAAACATTAGAATGACAACTCAGACGTTTATTCCCAAAACGTGAGCTTTATACCGAATATTACATTAAATAAAATATGAACAGGTTATATTATTCTTGTAACTAAGCATGTCCAATCATAGCCCCTTTTATCTTATTTGCGATTAATTGCTTCTTTACATTAGGTTGAAACAATGTACGCTTTAATTAAGGGTGACTAGACCAAATTGGAATGACATTTTTTTATTTTTTTTATGATAATGGAAGGCAAACAAGCAGATGGATTTCCTGATGATAAGAAATTCACGCCGCCTAGACACCAAAGGTGGTAGTGGTGCTTTGCCAACCTTAGGCCGGGATGTTAGGCCTTGAGCAAAAGTAAGTTTACCGGCTACCTTACCCTCCGAACCGAAACACGTCATGACGTTATGGCGGCAGGAATAGATAAGGCGGTGGTACCAAACCGGGCGAGTAGCTGCGAAACTCTACCACCTAGATGCCACGGTGTTAGTGAAGGTAAGCCTATGCTCGCCTTTTACGAGCTGCCTGGCAGGAAGGCAGATAGTCATTCTACAAAGGAGCTCGGACTAAGACAGCGAAGACATCAACATGCATGTGAAATCCAAAAAAGATAATAGGCATTTGGTTGGTTCCTACAAGAGAGCAAAGATAGCACGCAGAACGTACGGGTGGAAAGATTTTCCAGCCAGGTAAAATGTACTGCCTAGTTACTGAGATCCATGAAGGGTATAAGTTGTGTATACGGTAACACGCGAAAAAACTGATATCGCAATAAAGGATTTGCTTAAACTTGTATGGCTTGCAACAATTGTTTTTGGAACTACATACAACTACATACAACTTTACTACACTACTTCATTTATATTTATCTATGCCTGAACCAATCGTTTTATTTGGTAAGTGAGTAGACTTTACTTTTGTTATACAAATCAATCAGCGATTTCTGTGAGGGTTCTACAAAATTTTAAACAGTGTATTTAGGAATGACGGCTTGTCATTTATTTCCTTATTTAGGATGTTCATCATTATAATACGTTTTGTAGGTTGCACGTCAATTTACTTCGCAAATACTAACACAAAAACGTCATTAAGAAATACAAACAGAACGAAACTACGCAATCTGAAGGAATTAATTCAAACAAACGATTCCCCAGTCATTATAATGCTCACTTTGGAATACACAAATGAAAGCGTTGATGCTTTTATCAGCAAATTGAGATTGACAAATGAAAAGAGTGGGAAAAGATTTATCGCTAAGAATTTTGTATTAGGACGGTTTTTCAGTGAAGAAACACACGCGAATAAACAGATAGGTGGTCTGACATACGGGCACTTTGTGTGGCGAGCAACTATAAATCATGTATTTCTTTCAATAACATTGAACATTTTAAGAAAAATAAAACTAGTCAACTGACGAAATACACATAGTCAGTCGTAGTAAAGTAAGTTTTTGGGAATTAATTAGTAGTTTAATCTAGTCAGTTTTAGTGTTAAGTCCTGTCGTCACTTCAAATTGTCTTTATTGGTCCGGTTTTGATACATGGTTAATTGAAATTTGTTTTGTATCATCAGAATATATCAGGGTTGAAAAATTAATAATAATAAAAACCGACTACAATTTCCCTTCCTACCACGCCAACTAATAAGACAAAAATAGTCAGTATTTTTTATATTCTTAGTTGACGTGGTTATTATGGACTTAGTTGACTAAAAACGACTAGAAATATTTTGATCAAATTTATATAAGACTTTGTCTGAATCATGACCTAGTTTTCTAAAAAACCATCATTTACCATGAACTAACCACCTTTACCCAAAAATGAATAACGATCTTTGAAGACGGTTGAAAAGCACCCTAATCTTTTGAATTTCCTATTAAATCGGACAAATTTCCCACTTTAATTCCTTATTTAATTGTTAAATTTTTCGCCGATGACGAGAAAATTGCCTAAGAAATAGGTATACTCTTAGAAACAGAGGATGATTTTTCAGATTAGTCCACACTATTTCCGAGAAATCAAAAAAAATACATCAACATATTTGAAAGAACGATTCGGCGAACTGAAAACTTCCTCAAATAAATCAAATGTAATAAATCCAAGTGCCAAGCCAATTTATTGATGGTGTTGTTGTTATTCAAGTATTAGAAACAGAAAAAACGGTTGAAGTATCGCATTATCAAAATGTTTATTCTTCGTGCTAATTCATTACTTTTTGGTGCGTGTGTATCAATGTCAGACGTTTGATTGATTGATGTATACGCCACAACGCCTTTAGACGAAATTGTATAGCAAGAAGTCATAATTTATGAGTTGTATAAAAAAAGTATCGTTCAACGCTATCGATCATGTTTGATAGGATCTATTTGTCATAGATAATATTTATGAAGAACATTCGAGTAATAAACATATCAACATTATATTAGAAATGGGAGCTGTGTTTGAAAGTAAAAAAAACGACGGGAGTGTCGGCATAACTGAAAACTTGAATATTAACGTTGTGCATTTTTGATATTTTGGAATGGTTAGGGAATAATTTTGCACGAATTGCTTAAATTATCAGTATGAAAGTACAATAATTTATGTGATAGAATACAATATTCATTTATTGCGCTATCGTACACAAACATGACAACACCAACATTCGAGCAAGCGCCCTGCGCCGTCTTTCGAATTTTTGTCTAACGAATCAAGTCACGTGTTCTGACGTGAGTTTAGAAGTTTTTACTCATTCCAAAAAAAGTGCGCAACGCCGCTAAAGAAGTTTGCACTTCAAAAAAATAACTATACTTTGTTAGCGATGTAAAAGATAGTTCTTTAACTCGCCGAGATTTACCATTTCAATCGAACTTATATAACATTCTCATCTTCAAGTGAGGGGTATAATTATTAAAGAAATTTTATTGAATAAAGCATTACTTAACTGTAATCCCTTAAATAAAATGTATCATGCTTTTATTTTAGTAATGCTGTAGAACCCATGAAGCTCTTGTAGCGAAAAGTCTTTCAAATGATACTGAATGTGACAGACGTTCGTTAAAACGTTCCTACCAGCCACCACCACTACTAGACCACGAATTAAGTCAGAGTTCTGGAAACAATAAAAATTGTCACGTCCTTCACATGTTCACAACCCTACCCAACGTTCCCACCACCGTGACCAAATTCAGAACTCAGAAAATAAACCAATTTGTCACGTCACTCGCCAACCTTGTCAAAGAACTCACCTCAATACACACCAAATTGCACTCGACGTACATTTTGCCTCAACACCAAGGCATCCTCAGAAAATCGACCGTATCATACAGACAACGACACACGAGCTAGTTTATTTCACGAGTTTGGACTATATTCGTGATCTGGTCGCTGGGATTGGTAGTAAGAACATTAGGTAAGGTTGTCACATGCAAAGGACGTGACAATATGTATTGTTCTCAAGCCCTGACTTTATTCGTGGTCTGTTCGAGGTGAACTTTTGTTAGGTTTGTCACATTCTGTGTCATTTGGAAAACTTCTCGCTACAAAAATTCCACGGTTTCTGCATAATTAGCAAAAGAAACACTTATGCTACATATTTTTAATATTAAAGAAATAAAATATATTTAATGAAAGAAATTATTTTGTAGTGCGAAATACTGACTAATGCACAATGGAGAACACAAAAGGGTCAAAATCTTGCTATCGTATATACCTAACATCAAAGCGTAGATCACGTACTTATCATAACGTTTTATTTCACTTAAATGCATGCAGTAGTTCCGAAGTTATGACGACGAGAAGTTTAAGCTCTTTTTTGAATTGCTCAGATTACGCGCGCTCATGCTATGACGTCACACCCTTGTTCGGCCCGAGCTCGCAGCACGGCATACGGCGGCGTTTGCTTTGGTGATTAAGTACGCAACAAGCATCTTGTTTTATTTTGTTTCGATCGTCTTCAAGTCCAGGCTTGTATTTGAAAGAAATAATATAAACTATCTCTTACATATGCGATTACCTTCATTAAATTGAACCTAGAGTGTGGAATGGAAGACGGATTTCTAAAATCCCCGTGTTGGTCCGCCGCCATAACATCATGACTTGTTCCGGTTCGGAGGGTAAGCTAGCCGGTTAACTCACTTTTGCTCGAGGCCTAACATCCTGACCTCAGGTTGACAACGCACTATTACCATTTTTAGTGTCCCTAGGCGGCGTGAATTTCTTACCATCAGGAAACATGTCTGCTTGTTTGCCTTCCTTTAACATAAAAAAAATAAAAGGGCAGTCCGACAATCTGCCAAGAGCTTAATAGTGGCACAATATTATGCGGCGGCCGAAATTCGTGGAATGAAGTTAAAAAGGTATGTATGTTAATAATAAATATAAACCGGAATAAAAATCGTGAACTAAGAAAGTTTAATTTACATTGAGTCACATAGAAGGTAGCCTTTTTTATTCTTATGATACTGAAAGGCAAACAAGCAGACGGATTTCCTGATGGTAAGAAATTCACGTTGCCTAAAGACACCAAAGGTGGTAATGGTGCGTTTCCAACCTGAGACCTCGAGCAAAAGTATCCTCCGAACCGGAACACATCAACGGCAAGCACTGACTTTATGGCGGCAGGAATAGGTAAGGCAGTTGTACCAATCCAGGCAAGTCGCTGCGAAAATCTACCACCTAATCAGATGTCACGGTGTTAGTGGCGATAAGTCTTCGTTCGCCTTTTATGAGCTGCCTGACCGGAAGCCAGATGGTCTATTCTGCAAAAGAGTCCGGACCAATACGGAGTAGTCTATATTTAAAAAAACATCAATTAATGATAAATGCGGTCCATGAGTTTGATACTTCTGACTTATATATTTTCTACTTATTTATTGACTTATATATTTTATATATTAATATTTCGTTACGTATAGAGTTACATCTGAAGCACCGGCCAAATTTTGAAAATCGGTTCGGAATCGAGAACACTTTTCGATCTATGAAGAAACTAAAAATTAACATGTTATTTATTAATTTAACTAATTTATTAAATTAATAAATTAGTAAAACTTATTAATTTAATTCAACATATACATAGATCGAATTGGTCTTCACAGCAATGCGCCTTAGTTTTAGGGCATATTTTATCAACTCTTTTTATGGCTATCATGCACTTTTTTCTCATTTTTGGGTCCTCATACACATACAAAAAGAGCTTATCGGGTGTTTTAACTGTTGAATTGAAGCACTGAGACACTATTAAGTATTTTTTTGCCATTTTAATACAGACAACTTTATAGTTTAGTTTTTCACAGCGTAGCAGCGGCGTACGAGCGAGCACTAGACTCTTTACATTGATGAATAACCAAGGGTGTGACGTCAGCGGCTAGTGAGCTCCCGCCCGCGTTTTTAAAAATCTTCGGCCGTAAATACAAACTTTAATCGTTAATATCTCAGTCAATTTTTAAGATATGAAAATACTAAAAACATTGTTTTTCTTGTGATTTTTGTAGATTTATTTGGCATATAAAGTAAAAAACGTTTGTCAGGTCCATTGATACTTAAAGTATTTTGACTTTTTTGTAATACATTAAAAATAAAAATAAAAACCACATAAAAATAAAAAGCACTATACAAAAAGTTTCATAAAAAGTTGGAGTTAGAACCGCCTTATTAAACACTAGCAGTTTCACGCAGCTTCGCTTGCGTAACTGGACTTCTACTGCACTGATTTTGATGAAACAAAGCCTATGACACTCAAGCATTCTAAAGGTAAAATAATTTTTGAAATCGGTGAAATAGCTTTGGAGGATATTCATTTTAAACAAACAAAAAATCAAATCAAAATCAAAATCAAAAAAAATCAAAATTTCCTCTGTACAATATCAGTATAGACCGCCTCGTTGGTCGAATGGCTAGCGTACACGCCTAACTACATCGACGAACCGCGAGGCTCGGATTCGAATCCCGACGGGGGCAGGCATTTTTGTGACGAACATTTAGATGTCTGCATTTCTGGGTCTGGGTGTGTATTAAATATATTCTTATATCTATTTATGTATTTATATGTATTAGTATCGTTGACTAACACCCATAACACAAGCTTATAATTTGCTTACTTTGGGGTTAGATTCAATTTGTGTGATTTGTCCAGGGATATTTATTTATTATTTATTTATAGAAGTATAGACATGAAAAAAAGGAAATTGTTAATTAAGTACGGATTTTCGGAAAGTAACGTCTGCTTACTTTGATGAACGCTTGCTTTGATAGATCAAATACTGTCTGACGTAGCCAGATTTCAGATTATTAGATTATTTTCAGATTATTTCAGTTCAGATTATTTTTTCTTGAGTATATTTTTACAGGATAACAAGAACATAAATATAATAAACTGTCACTGTTTTCGTATTTCTCAACATGTTGTAGGTATCGTATCGTGTACAATAAATAGCGATCAAAAATCTTTTATAAATATAAAGATAACGTAAAACGTGAACCAAGCACGTTATTGAAAATTCATTTCCTAAATTTTCATTCACGTTCCGTTCTTGGAAATGTATGCTCAGTTGGCGAGGACTATGAGCAATATTTTCATCAGGGAATAGCAAAATATTAAAAATATTGTCATTTGACATTGAAGCAAATCGGAGTCAGTCATGTTTGCACATGTTAGATCCTACAAAGGTTTATTGTGGGGACTGATTAGGAAGTAAAAAGGCAATTATAAGCTATCTGCTCATGCTCAATTTTAAGCCTGCGATAATTACTTTAGAATTTTCGTGCTGGAACAACGTTACCCCAGCAGGATGTTTCCGTTTATTTCAAAAACGACAACATGCACATTTTTTTATTCGGCGCACATTTACAGCAGATCGAGCACTAAGTATGTGTCCCACTCATATCACTTTAGGTGCTACTTCCTTGCTGGGGTAACGTACACCAACCATATACTAAAAATTTATTATTGGACAAATGTTCAAAGTTTAATAAATTGGAAGAATCTTTGTTCTACTTTGATTTTGAACATTTAACGCAAACAAAGGTAAAAAAGGACAGGATCCAAGGGTTGGATAAGTTGAAAATTTTTAATAGTTGAGGAAACATCTACTAAATGTTTCCTAATTATTCTTTAAAAGCTAATAATTTAAGCAACAATTTATAAAATTTGAATGGGCTTATATGATGAAACTTTTTATTATTTCGTGTGTTCCGAACATTATAAATTCTTTGTCTCTTTAAAAAATGGAGTGTATAAGTGATAGAGGCGTCCTGTGAGCGATGTATTTTTTATATGGAAGAACTGAACAAGAAATATATTAACATAATTAAATATATATAAACACAGGCTGTCCGAGAAAATAAAATCCCAGCTTCATCGAAATCGAAAGGGATAAAAACTATCCGATGTCCGTCTCCTGGTTCGGAGCTACCTCCAATTTTCAGCCAAATCGGTACAGCTTTTTTTGAGTGTAACTAATACGACCTTCTTTTATATACATACACAGATAACTGTTCTATATAAACTTAAGGCTTCAATTGACTGATTAAATAAAATTCTATACAAAAATAACTTGTTTAAAAGAGTTGTTCTTGTATATCTATTTTTGTGTGTTACTAGTTTTTTCAAAACAGATCTTAAGGATTTTTTAAGGGTTAAGAAAAAAATATATATTCAAACAAGCAATTAGTACTGTTTAACCTAATAAACGACATGCGAATATATATACTATAATAATGTATTGATTAGAAAAAAAGTAGTACTGTTTTTCTCAAATTACATTATCTTGCATGATTAATAATGTACACTTAATTGCGACATAGTTATTTTTGTTAATAGATTTAATAATAGCAAAAAGTTACAATACAAAAAAAAACTTATAAAATAATTTGTAAAAAAATATAGAAGTTATAAAATAATAGTAGTGAGGCTAGTCACTTTACCGACCCTTTGTTCATCTTTTCGTTTACTTTTTGGTTTCAGTGTCTTAATTATTAAACAAAATACAAATTAATTATTAAACATAATTATTACTACAAAAAAAAACACTTTGAAACCATGTTTTACTAAACATTACTTAAAATTTAATTCCCAATCAACAAAATATTGCTACCACGTTATCCACGTGCAGCATGTGATTGGTTGGATATCAATGTTAGTCAGTGTTTAGTAAACAGGTGTCTCTTGAAGTTATACTTCTTTTGGCGCGTTAGGAAAAAACGATAAGGGGTAATTTTTACGATGCGCGCGCACACCGTCACGATAAACCGACATGATGAAGTTAGCTATAGATAACATTTTAGTTCTTCAAAAAAGGTACCTTAAATATTAAATAAACTTTATTTAAAAAAATAATTTAATAAATTTATTTTATTTTAAATTTAAATAAATGTATTCACAATATTTCTTTATTTCTATGGTTAGTGTCATTTTGTCTACAAATGTAAAATAAGGCAAAAGATAAATTTTTAAAAAGAGTTTTATCTTATTACGCCGAAGAATTAACTTCTAACGCGTGTACATAAGTACACACACTTTTTTTTTGAGGAAAGGCGATTATTGTCTACGTACTTAATGAATACGAATCAGTCTTATATCAGGATAAAACAGATAAAAATTGTAGTGGCTCTGAATAAATCAATAATATTATTGAGATGAAATCAGGAAATCTTTGCTATTTTTTCGCTATTAGATTTATCCATAAGCACTTTAATTCAGAACAAAATTTAGGATACAACAGACTATAAATAATGTTATCATGTGGTCTAGCGGTAAAGGTGTTGAACTTAATTTCATGAGGTCCCGGATTCTATTTCTGGGTCGGGCAACAAAAAGAAAATGTGCTTTTTCCGATTTTCTAATAAAACTTATGTTGCTCGGGATTAGATGTGACGTGTCCGGTTGGTGATGGGCTTGCCACCTATCACATTGTGGGACTTGGTGTCTTTGGCTAGACATGGGTTGTGCCTCTGCCTACTTCTTTGGGGATATGAGCGTGAAGATACTTTACTTTTACAAAAAAAGAACCAGTAAATTTAGTCCATCGTCGTTGGTGCCTTGGTTGTGCCTCTGCCTACCTCTTTGGGGATATGGGCGTAAAGGTACTACTACTTACTATAAACATGCTTAATCACTTGATAGTAAAAGTTCCATCGCGGTATAACAGTTTTATAAAACAAAGTCTAAACAAATTTAGGTCATAACATGTTTCCCTAAGCGAGAACTAAGTTTTAAACAACATCCTGAAATGTTGCCAAAAATTCCTTTAAACCATCAAAGGCTGGGAATGTGAACCGCGCCGTAAGATGTGACGTCTCATTACCGTATGAGAGCGCTCGTTGGAGCTCAGTATTTGCTTTTCCAACGCTTTTATTCATCAATTTATCTTTCGTGATGTAGGTGCTGATTTACTGATTCCCTTTTTTTGATTCGAAATTTAAATATTGACTTGAATGAAATTAGCAGGTTTTTGTATTTTTGGATGGAATTAGCATTATTTAAGATTTCGGGTGGAACTAGCATTTATTCAAGTTCTGTCTTATGTCCATTAATATTTCTAATTCGATTAAGTACGAACGCATATTTGGCCTTTGTTTTTTCATAAAATTGGTAAAAAGACAAAAAAACACACAGACAGAGGGATTTGCCGGTGGTGATAAACGCATTAAACAGAACGCAAAAGTATGCGTAAGCTAGCTAATCGGCAATCTAAGCTCTAGAGCTTCAGAAAACGAAAATAACGAGCATCAACCTATGGGGGCAGAAACAAGTAAACCAGATATACCATCACGAACTTGATGAACTCTACCACCTTTTACAAAATGTAACACCTTATTTTATTTTCGTATTTCAACACTCGTTTGCGCTCAGTATTTGCTTTTTCAAATTCCAAAGTAGCTACAGATTGTCGTTTAAGTTATTTTTAGATTTAATTTATCTCTTTTTTTTCATTTCCATCATTATTTCAATTTAATTTCCATATGAGAGGGTTATATTAAAAGAGATTTAAAGACTAAGTTTTAGAAAACAACGATTTTATTTTTAAAATAACCTCTATAGTCTAGCGGGCCGGTATCGGTTTCGATTTTCTGAAATCCCGGGTTCGATCCTCACGTCGGGCACCTAATAATTGTCCGACTAATAATAATTAATAATAGTAATTTTCTACTATAATAATTAATGTTGCCTGGGATTAGACGTGTGCCCGGTTGACGATAGTCTTGTCACGTATAACATTGTGGGACTTAGTGTCTTCGGCTAGACGTGGGGCCCTGGTTGTGGCTCTGTCTAAATCTTCAGGGATATTTGCGTGAAGATACATTTTAAAATTAGAAAAGTTTAAATGCTAGATATTACACGAAATAAATTTAGTACTGATTAAATCTAGTGACCCGAAGTAAGATGATAACGGTTTTGGCAGTTCCCATGATCTAAGCCTTATGTAAGATTATTCTGCTAGAGTTTCTAGGGGTAGGGAGTGATACTCAGCACTTCTACTAACATTCGTTATATGTAACAGCTCGTTTGAGCTCTGAATTCGCTTTTCCAGTGCTTTTGTTCATCAACGTACGAGTATCTTTTGTAGTATACTGATTTACGAAGGCTCATTTTTCTTTTTTACTTCTTGCAATCGATAATTTTTTTCGGATGAAATTAGCAGTTTTTTTTTGTTTGCTAGCAGATAATTTACTTGTGAATATATATGTTAGAAGTTGTTACACAAATGTTTAATTATATTAATATGTTTTTTCACCTGGTGGTGTACAATAATTTAAAATGTTTACAAATTAATTATTAGGTCATTTAGGAATGTGATAAAGTTTAATCCTAACTATTAACTAAAACCGTTCCTAAATATAGCCAGTTAGAAGAAAAAATACTTAAACAAGCTCTTCGGGCATCAAAACAACCCTGGATAAAGGAGACAAGCGGGCATGCTGCTCAGCTGATGGAAAGTGGTTTCCACACACCACGAACATCTGTAACACCAGGGCTCTCACTTTTTTTGAATGAACAATGTGTTGCCGACCTTTGCGGTTTTTTATGACTTCACCCGGCTTTAAGGGATCTCACAGCTTCCTACCTCCCTTTTTTTTAAAAAACTCTTTTTTTAGAGGTTGTGTGTCTTAATGTTTCAAATACATTGCTTCGGTAATTGAAACGGTACCACTTTTTTGCTGTGTCGAGAATGTATGTTTTTTTGCATGCTAATCTCTTTCTCCGTCATTTCTAAATCGATTTTAAACATTTTTAGCCCCCGACGCGCGCGACGTAAGGAGTGTTATACGTTTGACGTGTGTGTGTGTGTGTGTGTGTGTGTGTG
>NJDD01001436.1:155592-165944 GCA_002245505.1 Calephelis nemesis | reverse complement strand
AGGAAGCAAGACAGGTTTGTCAGGATCGTGAGGTCTGGCACTCGATACTCTCTGCCTACCCCGTAAGGGACTTGGCGTGAAGATATGTATGTATGTATGTATGTACCGGATTCCCTACCCTCTGGACTAAAACATGAGATTGTCACTATGGTAGGAATAGGTGAGGCGGTGGATTCTCACCCGGGCAAATTGTAGCACAGCACTCTACAACTAGTGGCCTTATTGGTAACGACCCCTTTCGCCTGTGCTCGCCTATCACGAATTGCCAGACGCGACAGCAGAAGGTCTATTCTACACTACGTGGCTACGCGGACAGACTCAGGTGGCTTCGCAGACAGACTACGTGGCTACGCGGACAGACTACGCGGCAACGCAGACAGACTACACGGCTACGCGGACAAACTACGCGGTTACGTGGACAGACTACGCGGCTACGCGGATGACTACGCGGCTACGCGGCTCAACTCAGGGAAGAACGTAAAAAGTCTACCTAGCTAATACCATAATAACTCAAGACATATGCCTTTAATAGCGTCTCAATAAATTAAAGACCAACTTAATATTACGTGGAGCTCACAAACGTTTAGCGTAGAAGTACTGTACTGTGTAAGTACTGGTGAGACTTTTTTAAAGAAAAGAAAAAAAATGTTTGCGGATTATGAGTGTTACTAATATGTTACAAAATTATTTGGGAGTTCTAATATATTCTACCAACTTGTGATGTACAAATAGTTTTGCAAGTTGGTATTAATGAAATAACATTATTATTCCATGTACGTAATACTTTACCCGCTTATATCGTTAAGAGGTATATTTCAACCGTTTTTATATTATGACAAAACAAGGCTAACGTTGTTTTGTGATCAGAATGAAACGAAAGAGCAGCGTCTCCTTAATACAAGTACCCTCGATATTCTTCAAAGGAGACTTCTGTCAACGTAAATTAATCAGTAATGAAAAAAAAAGTTTTTTTTATTTTTAACATGGTCATAGTTCTCTTATGATTCGTCATGAAGCTATCATACTACTGTAAGGTTAGACTCATAACAAATACCTGATCACTAATGTCATTTCCATATCCTGCTGACTCACTCTAAAATACTGACATCTCTTTCGTTTTCATTTTGTTAATTGACATCTCAAAACTCTCAGAAGTCCTAATTAGAAGCGCCTGTAACCTCCAGTATTAAAATAGCTTTAAGGTACGGACACATGCAAAAAAACAAGAGTAATAACGTAAAGAAGACGTGACGGGATGAGTAAGCGTCACACCATTGTAAATCATAAAGCATCATTCAGACGGTTTTAATCACGCCCCAATCACGCCTTCCGCAAAGGCTACCTTGGTGGAAACTTTGGTAGAAACAAATCAAAATTTAGATTAAATCGTCTTTTCACACGGATGTAAACTAATGTTTTAATCCGTTTGGAACCGCTGTAACTTAAGTAAATGTTTTATATTAAAAAAAATATTTCTAGATAGATGCAAATTCAAAACTGTACTCACCAATACATTGTAAAATGAGGCAGGCGATGCTTATCAGGACTTGAGTAGGAAGTGTCATTGTGGAAGATGATCAAAACATTTTACACACTATTTGACGTCCAATCTAATCATTTTGAACTTTAATTTGCTTGAAATATAGTTCCAATTACAATAACAATTACGAAGTTTAACATATCAAACATTTGGGTCCTATTCAGAGCTCATTTGATTGTTCTCCATCTTGGATTGTTCTCACTGTTTCCTGTAACAAAAACATGGTCTTTGTGAAACTCAACTCTAAAGTATTTTGCAACACACTTACCACTACTATGCAAATCATACATGACACCATAGATGTTGTAGGTGTGTAGCTGTCTAGTGGTCAAAATATTAAGCTAATTGTACAATTCTACCAGTTACTTCTACCCTCTGTAACATCATAATGTCATTATGACAGCAGGAATAGGTTAGGTGGTAGATCCATTCCCAAACGAATAGCAGCAAGGCGCTCTACCACTAATCTTATTTGTAAGTGCCCTTTTAACTTTTGCTCGCCTCTTACGAGCTGCTTTGCAGGAAAGCAGTTAGTTTATTCTACACAAGATATTTGGGTCATTACTCCTGCTAGATCATTACATTACGCTGCTGCTAGATCATTTCTCTTCCCGTAGATATCAGGAGAGATACAAATATTAATATTTTCAAGAGTATGTTAAAGCGTCACTTTCTGTGTTCACTGTGATTAATAATTTTATTGCTTGTTCTAAATTCTAAGACTTACAATTAAAACAGGCTTCTGAGGATGATTTATTTTGTTTAGTACTAAATGCATTTTATTTTAAGAGCACCATTACACAGCAGTCCGCTATATCTTGTTCCATGCTCAAAGGTTGCCTGGAAGAGATCGCTGACTTGGCGATAAGGCCGCCTTTGTGCATCTTATAATTTAAGTTTTATTTGTAATTCCTTTGTATTTGGTGCACAATAAAGAGCTATTGTATTGTATTGTATTACGTATTAAGGGTGTACAGAATGGCAAATTAAGTACTTAGATATTTTTTTCGTGATAGGCATCTAACAATAAGAGTAAAGTAAAGAGTAAAAAAAGTAAGTAGTAAGAGTTAATAATGGCCTTTAGACACCACAGATGTTACAAGTGCGCTGTTGTCCTGCGGCCAGGGTGTTAGGCTCACTGTGCAAGTCTACCGGCTACCCAACCCTTCGGACCGGAATATGACTAGGTTATTGTGGTGGCAGGAATAGGTATTGGGCGGTGGTTCTCTATCCGGACAAGCTACTGCACAGCAGTCTACCACCAGTGATACTTTTGGTACTGTCCTATGTTTTAACCAGTGTTCGCCTCTTACAAGATGCTTGGTAAAAAGGCAGATGGTGTATTCTACTCAGCGGACCAGGACCAACAAAGGGATGTTTGTTTTTCTAGGTACGAGTATTAGATATTGAACGTCGGCTCTTAAGATGGTAAGAGACTTGCATAGCCTATGGATTCATGGATTTTATCGTTATCATAGCTGGGATCTTAGGCAACGTTTGCAAGATTCTTGGCTACCTTACCCTTACTCGGAAAACGACAACTACGAGTACTTGAACTATGGCGACAGAAAAAGATAATATGGGCAAGCCGTCACAAAATTCTAACCTGTAGTCTTTACTCGTCAGACGGGGAAAGCCGGCAATTTGTGTTGAGGTAGATTCAGCCTTAATAAATACTGAGCTTTTGCCTATTGGCGGACTCATGTTATGTTTCTTTATTTTATTATTACTTTTTGCCTTTATTTAAGTTGAATAAGTTAAGGGTTAGGTTTGTTTTTGTTTAATGTGTGATGTGTTTTAGTCTGTCAATAAATATTTTACATTCTTCTTTCTGTTTTACTAACGGTATTAGTGACAAAGAAACCGACCTTCACCTCTTACGGGCTTTAAACAAACAAAAGATAGTAGATGGCAGATTTAATCAGATGAATTTTATTCTTCTAAAAAGCCCTCAAAGTCAAATATTAATAAGTTGTTTATGAAAGCTATTTCGGGGAACTTTTAGTCTGTCAATAAATATTTTCATTCTTCTTTCTGTTTTAGTAACGGTATTAGTGACAAAGAAACCGACCTTCGCCTCTTACGAGCTTTAAACAAACAAAAGATAGTAGATGGCAGATTTAATGAGATGAACATTATTCTTCTAAAAAGCCCTCAAAGTCAAATATTAATAAGTTATTTATGAAAGCTACTTCGGGGAACTTCGTTCCTCCTTTTCAGGTTTGGAACGATTTTTTGTTTCCTCACAGTCAAACAGGATTTGTCTTCGATTTCTAAGTTATGTCCCCATCAATTTTCAGCAGACTCTATTAAGCGGTTCTCTAGTTATGAATAGTACAACTAGCACGACTTTCTTTTATATATAAATTGTACGAACTAGCTGTTTACTCGCGAATAGTCTAGAATGTTTTCATCAAAACTTTCATCTCTCATCATAGCATCATAGGTTGATTTAAAAAACGTCTGATTGCACTCCGAGAGTGCCGGCAGAAGAAAAAAACTTTAATATTAACGTTGTGCATTTTTGATATTTTGGAATGGTTGGGGAATATTTTAGCACGAATTGCTTTAATTGTCAGTATGAAAGTACTATCATTTATGTGGCAGTATATAATATTCATTAATTGCGCTATCGTACACAAACATGACAACACGAACATTCGCGCAAGCGCCCTGCGCCGTCTTACGAATTTTCGATCAGGTCACGTGTCTTGACGCGAGTTTAGAAGTAAACCCATTAAAAAAAGAAGTTTTCACTTCAAAAAAGAACATTCTATGTTTGACCGACTCTTTAGCCAAGAAGTGTAAGACAGACTTTGACATTTATAATATTGGCATGGTATTAGTTTATTCAACGTCTGATTTAAAAAAAAACTCAGAATGGCACATAGTTAATTATTTAATATTTGAATTGTTTAATGATTACCTGAATCATAAACTTTTCATTAGCTTTACAAATTGCCGTTAATAACCCCCTACATCCATTAAATTTGCTAGAATCAGTAGAAATAAAACGAAAATCTAATTCTCCAAATCAAACAGTCATTACTTTCGCTTCTATTATCATTCAATATCTATTATCTGAAATCTGGCTTTAACTGTTTACATTAGAAAATTGACTCGTCTATACGTAATGAGATCTTTGTATGTTTAATGTCAGTAATATCAAACTGTTGTTGGTTTTAACGTTCGCTTACAAAGTGCTCATGTATTATTTTAGGTACATTTCACGTGAAATGTTCATGACGATGTAATTCTTGCCAATTATGGTAATCTAGGTGAAGAGTTGATTTTGCCAACTTTACTATTGTTTTGATTAGGGCTTGAAATTTAGTACATATACAGGGTTACATTTAAATGACCAGCCAAAGTTTGAGAGGTTGGGAATCGATAACACTTTCTCTTTACGTAGTACCAAAAAATTAGAAAAATGCATATTTTAATTTTTGAATTACAAAATGCATGGATATAACGTAAACGCCGACCGCAATCGCATGTGGAGTCTGATGACGTCATGACTCGTACTAGGTACGACGTATCGTGGCAACAAGTGAAGATTTGAAATGAATGTTTTTAAAAGTAAACAATTTGGCAATTAATATTTAAAATGCACATTTTAGCCTTAACTCCCTTATATTCAAATTTGGCCGGTCTTTTGCAAGTAACACTGTATATATATTTAAATTTTCAATATTCCTACCGCCGTTATGTCGGCGTTTGCTGTTAGCGTGTTCCGGTTTGGAGAATAACTTACTTTTGCTCGAGGCTTAGCAACCCACCATTACCAAATGTATGTTTGGTCTAGTGTTTTTGATAGTTGACCTCGAGACGGCGTGAATTTTTTACCATTAAATAATCCGTCTGCTTGTTTGCCTTCCAATATGATAAAAAGATACTGGCTAAGTACAAGCATAATATGCAACATTTTAATGTTTGATAATTTTATTTTAATTTTTTTCATTTTTATTATTTTTAGTTTGGTTTTACATATTTGTTTTACTAGTGAATTTGCATGTTGTGTTAATTTTATTTTCACAGTTTATTTTTAGCATTAATAACAATATTTTTTCTTAAACATCGCGTAGCTCTATAAGACATAACTATTGATGAAACTGATAAGAAGTTATTAAAAATGCACAGGAGGAATCCAATTAGCAGCAGCTCAAATGCCAGTGTGAAATGCAAAGAGACGAAAGGTCGATCATTGTGGTGATTTTTCTTAATTTAAATATTTATGACTCGTGAAAGATGCTAAAATTAAGATATCTTAGTTGTTTTTCTTTCAGTGTTTCAACAAATTTAATCGTTCCAAAAAATTAAAAAAAAACACAAGTCAACTAATAATTAAATATCATTAAAAGATCTTAGAAAAAACTCATCGGAGTGGAACGTCGGCAAAAAACATTAAGTCATATTCGTTTTCTATTGTAAGGCGGCCTATTAATTAAGCCACAAACAAATTGTTTAATTTAAATTTGAGGTACCAAGTTATAATGATTTATTACGTAGGATTTAATTTAGTTTGCAAATTCTCTAACGCAATGTTAACTTTGCGGTAACGAAGTTGTTTTGTAATAACAGGTGTCCATCCTAGTTCCAAAGTGTTTGGGCGGAAGTTGTTCAACTTGTTACGGAATTGACTTTAAGTTAATTCAATGTGACACTTGTTTTTTAACTTAAATTAAACGTTCTTTTTTTGAATACGCCTCTGGCAAAATCGTGGTATGTACGAGATATTTTTTTGTTTTTAAATACGCCCCTGGCAAAATCATGGTATGCAAAGGACATTTTGTTTGTCAAAACGTTTTAAAATTTATTTTTTGTGATCATTTTTACCTTTTAATTTTTTTCATCGTATTTAAAATACGTTTCAAACGATTTCATGAACTTTGGGTTTCAAAGTATAATTGCGCTCCATCAAGGAATGTGTATTAAGCTGATTTTTTAACGTCCTAATAAAAAAATGTGTACTTAATTTATCAATGATTTTAAAGCATCGGTTATACTAATACAAGTAATTGCTGTCACTTTTAATTTTGAGTTGAAATATCAGGAATCGTGATCACAACGGCGTCATTTAAGGCCGATTACGGAAGAACTCCACCATCTGATTGCATCATTAGAATAATTAAAATTATGTCAGAAGCATCAATTTTCCCCCTGTTGGTCCTTTGCAGAATAGATCATCTGTTTTCCTGTGAGGCAGCTTGTAAAAGGCGAACATAGGCTTACCGTCACTAGCACCGTGACATCCTACTAGGTGGTAGAGTTTCGCAGCGACTCGCCCGGATTGGTACTACCGCCCTGCCTAATCCGGCCACTAATCGTTATTATATATACCGAAACACGTCAACGGGAAGCATGTGAAACTTTTGGAGGGAAAGGTAGCCGGTAAACTTACTTTTGCTCGAGGCCTAACATCCCTGTCTCAGGTTGGCAACGCACTATTGTGGTAATGTTTACGCCGTCTAGCGACAATAAATGTCGCTAGGCGGCGTAAATTTCTTACCATCAGGAAATCTGTCTCCTTTTTGCCTTCCATTATCATAAAAAAGCAAGTGATGGGGTCATCACATTCCTGTATCATAAAAATATTTTATCTTCAACGGTACCTTTACTCAAAATAATAACACCCGCCTATTTAACATTATTAATATATTTTTTATAAGTGAGAGGCCGACATGCTAAAATGACTATAGTAATAAAATCTGTCCAAACACTTATATTTTTAAGAGGTAAGATAGCCCAAAAACAGACAGCTGTCTTGATGGTAAGAAAGAACCGTGGCCTGTAAACACCAAAGCTGTTAAAGGTGCGTCGCTATCATGTGGCTGCCTACCCTACGGATTGTAACATTAAAAAATCATTATTGTGTCAGAAATAAATAAGATGGTGGTAGCATGCCTGCCTAAGGGTCATATTCCAACGCTCTAAAAACTTTCTGGGTCAATAGCAGTTGTAAAGGTATTAGTTGCAATTTCTACTACATGTACGACTTTGTTCTAGACCATGAATAAAATTTGAGCTCTAAACACGAGTCTTTCTGGAGTGTATCCAACCTTTTATGCATGTTAAAACAATTTGTTTTCATGTCACTACATATCTCTGTAATTCCCTATTTCAACAAAAAATTGTGAGACCTTTTATTACAAACACGAACAAAGGTTTCTCTCCATTGTTTGATGTATATAGAGCATTACTTTATTAATTTTAATTTACCTTACCGTTTGCTCGCTTCGACTTTTGTATCAAACCTCATTGTCATCGTCTGAAGACAAGTCTCAGCGATTTCTTAAGTTATATCGTCAAACTTCTATCTGTATTTATGCACTTATTTTTTCACGAATTTCGTCAACCCTAAATGTGATTTTGGCACCCTAAATGTCATGTTACTTCTTTCGACTTAGACTATTTAGAGAGCCTTTTTTTTGATTAGCCTCTTTTATGATATAGTTTTATCCCACTTACTACTGTAATCTGCATTTGTCCACTACTTTTGGTGTCTTGTTATTCAAGTATCAGTTGTATCAGTCATATAAGCAATCAGATTAGTAAAAACCAATAAATGTAGTTATGAGAAAAAAAAGTACATTACCTTTTAAAGTTCCGCACAATTTTATTGCTATGCCACTCTAAATTATTTGTCATTTTTATGTGAGATGGAAGCGAACAACCACATGACTTTCCTGATGGCCAGAGATAACCATGTCCTTTACACACCATAGTTGTTACAGGTGCGTCGCGGTCCTATAGTCAATATTTAGGCCTATTGTGTAGACCTGCGGGTACCCTATCCTCCGGCCGGAACATGAGTCATTTTGTTTGAAGGAATAGGTAAAATAGCAGATCCCTACACGGGCAAGCACAGCACTCTACCACCAAGGAAAGACATATAAGACAGCCATATAATATATGATATGTTACATCTTCAATGAAAAGTTGTAGGATACTTTTTATCTCGCTTACTGAAGGGGTTCCCGTGGGTAAGGGGTAGGAGCCAAAATGTAAATTTGGCTAATTTATCAACGTGTAGCCCGGTCCAATTAATTGTTTTGTTATTTTACAGTATGTGTTTAGCACACTGCCGTCTTTTTTTTCAAGTCATACATTTTGTAGCTTAAAAATCACCGACATAACAACACTCTGTTTGGAGTGACCAAATGATTTGAAATCGGGAATGTAGAAAACCGTTCGAGTTTACAGGTTATCTGACAAATATTTGAAAATATTTACGCGAAGTCCCCTTGCAGGGTAGGTGAGAGTGTCAAGTGCCAGTTAAAAGAAGTAAACGGGTTGGCTAGTATGTAATAAGTTCTTATCTCTTCTTAATAAATTGGATTACAATTTTGTATACACATTTTAATTTGAATGGCTAGCGTATTGTAATTTCAAGTGGCTAGCGTACACGCCTAACGATACCGAACAACCGCGAGGCTCGGGTTCGATTCCCGACGGGGGCATGCATTTGTGTGATGATTTATTCTGGTATGTATTTAAGTATTTCTATGTATTAAAATCGTTGACTAACACCCTTAACACAAACATATAATTTACTTACTTTGGGGTTAGATTCAATTTGTGCAAGTTGTCCATAGATATTTATTTAATAATGACAATGGTGGGTATTATTATCCAATTGTATAAGCCCAATACCCAGTACTATACAATGTTGTATGGAAAACTTTGACTCAGTGTTTGATAATCATATTAAATACTAGCTGTCTCGGCGAACTTCGTACCGCCCGTTCAGTTTGTATTGGAAAAATTACAATGTTATTACGTTTCCGAACAAACGATGCTCTTTCAATTCAGTATAGTCTATGGCTGTGAATGACATTGACATTCGTTACGCGCGTTTTTTAAAATATGCAAAATTAAATGTACATCTTTCAAAATTTTCGAGAGATTTTCTTAATATTTTTTCCGTAAGAACTTTCTCCTAATAATAACAAATACAACAAAAAAATAATGAGTTAAATCGGTCCAGCCATTCACGCGTGATGCCGTGACCAAGGAAAACGGGTTTCATTTTTATATATATATAGATTAGAACATCTCTCAGATCAACAGTTTTAACATAACTAATTTTAATGCGAATGTAACATCTTAAAAATTAAAATGCAATATGGTTTACATAATATATTTAACAAAATTTATTCGGATGAACACTAGCAACTGAATTTTGCTATCAAAAGCTGATCAAGCTGAGGTGCCAGAAGTAGATATTTCGTTGTTACAAATCCAGGCAACTGGTTCTGGATAGTGACGAAAGCTTCAATGATATCTGATATCAGAATTTCGGAACAAAGCATAGCACGTTTTGTCCCATGTTAACATTGTTTAACTGTTTCACAAACGAATGATCACAAAGCTTCAGCCGAAGGTAAGTCCTTATTGAATTAAGCTTGACAACATTTCAAGCTCAGCTACAAACATTACAGAGCTTTGTGAGCTTTTGATACATCGAATACTAATTTCAAAGGTTCAGCATACAGTGCGATTTGAAATGGTAAATTGAATATTACATACAGAAACTGTTTACGATAACTGTTCTTGGTATTGGAATTCTACAACGGCTTCATCTAACTCAATATATGGATATTTCAGTCAAAGTAATAGGTACATATATTCAAACTATTTCTTGGTACTGTATAATGTTGAAATATATAAAGACCAGTTATATGTATATTATTTATACACCTTGTATTTAAAGACTAAAAGTATTAGACAACAACTTCTAGAATTTTTCCCCGTAAGGCATAACGGATGAAAATTTGTCGGTAAGTCTTTTTCACTTTATTCACCGCCTGGC
>NJDD01001436.1:132376-145125 GCA_002245505.1 Calephelis nemesis | reverse complement strand
ATCCTCAATATCAACAAAGGCACACAGAGCTGATTGTTTGTTTGCAATTGCTCCTACATTATCAACCATTTCCATTAATGCGGATTCTCTTGACTTACCCTTTCCGACTGAATGACCGAAGAATTACAAATAACGGTTATGAAAATGTGTATGTTTGTCTAATCTCTATTCACGCAAAAACTACACAAATCAATTTTTTATCAAACTTTATATAGAAGTAGCTTAGTGTTCGGTCAACATTTACTTTTATATTTCATTTACTTTCGTTTTCATCACTAACGACGAAAAGTCACTAAAACGCAAGAACGAAGTCGCAGTCATTAGTTAGTTAAGTATAATTCAAAACTAAGGGATTTTTTTAAGGCCGTCTTAAAATTATAGGCTATCTTTCGAAACAAGAATGATCCAATCACAACGTGGTAATAAAATAATAAGAGTCGAATTTTTCAGCGCAGTTCTTTGTAGTTTGATTTGTTTAACTACTAGATACTTACTAGTGTCGTATCGTTATTGGAAAATATTGAGTTAAAACCGTAACAAGTATTGGTATTCTTTGTTAAAAGTACTAATAATATTCTAACATAAAATAATATTTTTTGAATTACTCCCGACCATGAGTGTCACGGGTAAGCGCTAGTACAACGCGTCACCTTCAAAATAATTTAAGAGAAAAGTCAGTTTTCGTGGTGCTGCTAAAAAAAACTAACAATTTTTTGTAAATATCTTCCGGTTAAACTTTTTTCGGGCATAAACAAATAAGCTTTTCAATTGTTAAGGCTACTAACAACACAAAACTAAGCCTATAATGCGTTCTAAAGCCATAAAATTTACTGATATAAGTACTTTTAACCGATACATACTCGAAACTTCATTTCAAAGTTTCGATACTAAAATGTACTTGGTATCGGAGAAAAGCTTCACTTTAAGTTGGTTCACTTTAACCTGGTTGGTATACTTTATTCATTTGAAACCTCAACCAGTGTGTAACAGTTATTGGAGTTCATTACTGTAACATAAAAGTTGCGGCGGGAAAACTAAAGGTATATAATTATTCACGACTTTGCTCTGTAAATATCTTTTAACTTTCAAAGTGTCATATAATTTGAAATATAATTGAGATGCCTTGAGGGTCTTTTCACCTCGTTTCCACGGCAAATGAATTGAAGTGAATGACTTTCGAAACTACTCGTAAAGTGGATGCTACTTTGAATGAAATAACTGCCAACTCCACAGTTCTTATTCAGTTTGTAGATAAAATTACTGAGGAAAATGTGTACTTTTAGGGCTTCATTTAAAAGGGCTAAAACGGTCTAGTTTTCAGGTCAACCTATTAAACAACTTCACAAGAACAAGTGAAAAAAGCATAACAAAGTTTATTATTTGCCAATTAAAAATTGTAAATTAAGTAGCCAAGCGCGAGTCGAACCTACCCTTGAACAGGGGTTGATTACGTATCTCAGTGGCCAACTCAAAATGGCAAAGTGTACATCAAATAGCTGTCAAGTGACATCATTTGTGTTTGCTATCTCTATTGTATTTCTGTTGGTCACTGGAGATAGAAAATGTAAAACACGTCATTTGCCAAATATTTGATGTACAATTTTCTATTTTGAGTTGGCCACTGAGATACATAATCAGCACCCTGTTCCGTAATAGCAGACATTAATTTGGAATATATTATATTGGATGTCCTAAAACAACATTTTTCATATTTCATAGGCAAAAAACGAAGGCAAAAAAAGTTTGCAGTTTTTGAAAATATGCTATATCTTACATAGTGCTGTGTGCTGTGTCTGTATGTAGTTAAAACGAAGTTTTGTTGAAAACTGGCATTGAGATCTATCTATATTAACTTTTACAGTCTTATTTATTTAAGAAGTTTAAAAGGGAATACATTTTACCAATTTTATAGGGTATAAACCTTTAAAACAATAGAATTCAATAAGTACCACCAAATACATTTTTAAGCACCGATCTATAAACCTTTAGATACGTTATAAATGTAAACATTAGATGAAAAAAGAAATTACAGTTTCAGCTCCATATAATAAGGTGCGCCTACCCTCAATTTATTTTGTTTTAATGTTGTATTTTACAGAATAATACATACAATTTTTCTCCGTGTTGGTCCGGGCTCCTTTGCAGAATAGACCATCTGCCTTTCTTGCCAGGCAGCTCGTAAAAGGCGAGCATAGGCTTATCGTCGCTAACACCGTGACATCTGACTAGGTGGTAGAGTTTCGCAGCGATTCGCCCGGATTGGTACCAACGCCTTACCTATTCCTGCCGCCATAACGTCATGACGTGTTCCGGTCCGGAGGGTAAGGTAAAAAGTAAGTAAACTTACTTTTGCTCGAGGCCTAACATCCTGACCTCAGGTTGGCAACGCATCATTAACATCTTTGGTGTCTCTAGGCGGCGTGAATTTCTTACCATCAGGAAATCCGCCTGCTTGTTTGCCTTCCTATAACATAAAAAAATTCTAGGTACCAATTGCTTTCAAATTAATCTAAAATTTATTTAAGTATTGCTAAACAAGGAATCCTTTATTTAAATATGCATAAATGAATCGGCAATGTCTGCATATACAAAAGTCAATTACAAAGACCCGTATTCACTAAACTGTTAAGTTGTTGAAGTCAATTAATTATTTTGTTGTAATATCGAATTCTTAAATATTTGTGAATAAAGTACATGACCGATGGATCCATAAAAGTTTGCTGTCATTTTGTTACGGAACCCCAAAAATCTTAACTGAAATTCAAATATAACATAGAGTTGTTCAAGAGTAAGAGGATAACTAATAAGATACGCAATGTAAGCCAGCTTTTCACTTCAAATTATATTTTCACCTTAATAAGGACTTGATTACGTGAAGGTCGTGAATATAAGTAAATTACACGAAAATTACGAGCTATCTGAACTTTGAAGTATTTTTACGGTAATTTTACGAAATTACGGTAATAAGTTTACTGCGGGGTCATTGTGGGAAATGGTAAGAGTACGTTTTAGGCCTTTTAATGTGCGTTAAAATATTCGAAATGAAATTACTTTGGTGGGTGGAAGTTTCTTACCAGGTTTGATTTTCCATGTGGTCAAAGTTTTAAGGTCGAGTATCTATATATTGGAGAAGTGCAGAACGCAAAATTTTTTCTCAATAATAATGGTTATAAAGTAGGTACATTAAATAAATAAAACGTTACCCACACTACCATGCATTTGACACACAAACAAATATATTGATGTTGACGATAAAAAATCACAGATACCACTATTCAGGAAACAAAGTAGTTGGCCTTGAAAACAAAGATGAAAAATGAAAAATGAAGATGGCATTCTTATCAACAAGATATTAAAAATTGGATATTAAAATGGTCGAATGTCGACCAATGGGCGACCACTAGTTTAATGAATTAATCATCAAACATTGAACTTATTCCTGCTTCTAAAATGATAGTGTCATTTTCCGGTTGGAGTAGCTGGTAGACTTACACAATTGGCCTAACACCTTGACTACAGGACGGTCATGGACAGGACATCTATAGTGTCTTTATGCCACGGTTGTCTCTTAACATCAGAAGAGTCGTATGCTTGTTTGCTATCTTATCACATACCAAACCTCTTTCCTGGTGATCAGAATGCAAGCCAAAATTTGAAGATCGGACTTTTTTTATAGAAGAGGAGGCAAACGAGCAAGTGGACCTCATCAGAGCCAAGTTACCTGATGGAAAGTGATCACCTCTGCCCACGGACATCTGTAATACCAGGAGTATCACCAATGCGTTGCCGATCTTTAAGAAACTTGTACAGTATTCACTCTTTGCTTTGTAATAAATAAAATAATAAATAAAAAATCTCAGTAAAATAATTAAGAAAATAAAAAGCAAAAAATATTTTTACTAATTTCATTTAGATACTTAAATATTAATAAACAAGGAATCCTTTATTCAATTACGTGTAAGTGAATCAGTTTCTGCAAATTGAAAAGTCAATTATAAAGGACCGTATTCACTAGACTGTTAAATTGTTGAAGTTAATTAATTGCCAAGTTTTCAGACGAATGGCTGCAATAATTTCTGATAAGCCTATATTTTGTTTTGCGTAGTTTCTTCTTAAAGTTAAATTACCATTATCTAATCGTGCACTCAAAGACGAAAATTAACATTTAATCTGTTATCACAATGTTCTAGTTAAAATGCCGACTTAAAGATTGATAAAAAACAGACTCTTCTGAGTACGGCGGCCGTACTTCTTGACACGACAGTTAACATTAAATCTGTCATTAAGTCACAATTTTGTAGGGAAAAAGTCGACTTAACTGATTAAAAACTGACTTCTCTGAGTGCGGATATAACAGTTCTTATCAATACACTTTTTCAATTCTTGATGGTATGTCTTCTATGAACGATCGCGTAGCAAATCAGAATCTAATTGTTAATACAAAACTCAATGAAAACTCGAAAATTTTGCTAAATTAGGGTTGAATTCGAATATGAAATTTCGAAACATTTGAAAAATTAAGATTCTAGGTCGTAGTTTAAGCGATTAGGGGGCTGATTCAGTATCTTTTCTACGATTACTAATCCGATAACTTGGTAAAGTGTACATCAAATGACGTGTTTGATAATTGCTATCTCTGTGACCAACAGATGTAAGATGGAGATAGCAAATACAAAACACATCATTTGACAGATATTTCATGTTAGACTTTACACAGTGATCATCACTAAAAAGATACTGAATAGCCCCGCAAATTGAATAAATAATATTTAGATTTATGATTTGAGAAAACAATCTGTCAAAATTTAGCTTTTAAAAACGCCATTTGCTTGATTACATTTAAACGAAATTAATTGGAAAACACCTACTTTCAAACTCAATCAAAATAAATCAATTCAACAAAACTTTCTGTGGCAACCCACATTTTAGAAGTCAATTGACGGATTAGACTTCTCAAACATCATATAATTCACGTCATATAAAACAACATCACTGTAACATATTTCTATCTATATATATAAAAACCAATGCCACTTTTCTCCAATTTTATAACTCAAGAACGGGCTCACCTAACCAAACCAAATGTGTAGGCTTTGTTTGGACTATCTAGTAAATGGTTTATGTGAAGTTTGCATAAAGCGGTTCTTGACTACTTACATTTTTTGTATTAAACGAATTCGAATAAAATAATCCGCCATTTTTTTAGTGGGTATTTTTCAGACAAATTGAAACTTTTTTCAGTTTTTTTTTCTATTTTTTTTATTTTGTTGTGGTATGTCATTCATGCGGTCATATACGTAGCGAAGCACTTACCGGGCCGCTAGTATAATATATAAAAAATGTATCCCCAAACACATAGACCAATTTTGGAAATCCTCTTTTGTCACGAGAAGGATCATATAAAGAGAAAACGGAGAAAATTGCAGGGAAAGTAGGAAATACCACACCAATTTTGTCCATACAAACTGAAAGTTGCTGTTAATATCAAGCGATACTTTGTTCTCCGGGTTGGCGAGTGAACAATAAAACAAGTTTATTTTTTATGATAATGCAAACACACAAGCATTCTGTGACAGAGGAATAATCCTTCAGATGCAATAAACTTTGGTCGTAAACTTGCAATTTCATTTTTATTTCAGCTTTTTGTAAAGCGCAGAACTTTAAACAGACATTATTCCTGATACAATGTTAGTGGTTCCTGTAAACAACAAATATGTCAATTTTCTGTTTATCTATTTCTATTTTAATCTTTTGATATTGGAAGGCAAACAAACAGACGGATTTCCTGAGAGTTAGAAATTCACGCCGCCCAGAGACACCAAAGGTGGTGATGGTGCGTTGCCAATCTAAATGCCGGGATGTTAGGCCTAGAGTAAAAGTAAGTTTACCGACTACCCTACCTTCCGAATTGGAACACGTCTTGACGTTGTGGAGGCAGGAATAGGGCAGGCGTTGGTACCAATCCGCGTGAGTCGCTGCGAAGCTCTGTCACCTAATCAGATGTCACGGTGTTAGTGACGATAAGCCTATGCTCGCCTTTTCCGAGCTGCCTGGTAGGAAGGCAGAGGGTCTATTCTGCAAAGGAGCCCGGACCACCTCGGGGAAAAACTTATTATTTTATTTCAATCTTAGACTTAAATTAACCTAAGACTATATTTACGCTTTTCAATGATTTTTTATGACCAACGTTTCGTAACTCATTAGCCATTAAAATATCTCCACAGATAGAGACATAATCAGAGTAACCACGACTAGCCGAAGACTCACAATTTGATCAGTGGCAAGCCTGCCAGGCACATATCCAATCTCGAGCAACTTTACATGTTTCGTTGTCGGACCTAAGGATCGAACCCGGGACCTCATGAATTTCAATGAAACACCGGAATGTTAGACCATAGAGAAAAAAGAACACTGGCGGTTTTTAAAACTTCAAAGAACTTTACTTAGATATCGTCATTACACTGAGCTTTCCATAAAAAATCCACAGCCGAACGATCATCACATACGTTGAAAACATGTAAAACGTCATAAAATACCATTTATTATGAACAGTAAACCAAATTCAGTTCGTGTAATAAGGCGAACCAGCATTGGATGGAGAAATAAAATATTTGCCTTCTGTTGCCATAAACTTTGGTACCTCGTAAACATGAAACGTTATTTTTATTTCCATTTACTATACTTATACTACATTAGATTATTATTTATTCATTTTCACCGGATTGAAAAATAAAATTTAAAGTTAAGCCATATTATTAGGTAATAAACAAACGGAAGTATACCAAGGTCTTTCATGTTTATTAATAAGAAACCCACATTTAAGGGTTATCAAAGATAGCATACGGCCATACTTACTTAAATTTACTACTTTTGCTCGAGGCCTAACATCCCGGCCTCAGGTTTGCAACGCACCATTACCACCTTTGGTGTCTCTACCCGGAGTGAATTTCTTACCATCAGGAAATCCGTCTGCTTGTTTGCCTTCCAATATCATAAAAAAAAATAGAAATTTCATCGTTTGGCGAAGGTCAGTCGCCAAGCTAGCACCTTGTTATATGAACAGTAAACCAAATTTCATTCGTGTAATACGGTGAACTCACCAGCATTCAGCGATGGAGAAATAAAGTAGTTGCCTTCAGTTGCAATAAACTTTGCTACCTCGTAAACATGCTGCGTTATTTTTATTTCCGCTTACATACTTACGTTTCGACGAATTGAAATATAAAATTCGAACTTTAGAAGCTTTCATTTGAAGAGTCATCAAACAACATTAAGGTAATAATTTTATAGAATTACTATAACTTTTGCCACTTAGATTTGCAATTTTATCATTATTTTTATTATGACAATTCTGCTAACAATGTCAAATTATGCGAAATCTTTTTAAACTTTAATTTGTATGTTATTTATTCATTGTATGAACTAAGTTGCTGTTTAGTTTTACTTAATTGATTTTGTGGTTTTTGAACAAAAAAGTAACAAATATTTGTCCATCCATCTACAGCAAAAACCTGCATAATCCTTACTCATTTATGTTTATGCTTTCAGCAATATATATAAAATAAGTTAAAAGTTGTTCATGTTAAGTATTGCGTATAAAAAAACTAGTTATTAACGGCGGCTTCTCATAAAATCAGTAAGCATGCATAAAAAACGCAGCTGGTATGTTAAAAGAGCATGGTATAAAACAGTGCTTATTTTTTAAAGTATGGCCAATTATTAAATTATATTTTGACATATTTCAATATCAGTATCTAACGAACACTAAGTATTACAAATACTTATTATAATAATTAAGCACAGTAAAACTACAAAAGCCGACTTCAACTATTTCATTAGGTACCTCGTTGCGATTTGGTCTTTTTTTAGAAAGATCGCAAATGTTTCCGATATGGTAACAGATAAATTTCATCAACATCTTACAGGTAGTTTTTGGGTTACACTTAATAATGCACACAATTACAGTTTATCGTGAAAAATGCATTATGAGTTAAATTTTCTCTCTCAAAAATGACTAGACGAATCATGATAGCATTAATATGGGACCACCTATTGGTCTTTTTATCGCATAACAAAACATAAAAAATATACAATCAAATTGAGAACCCCCACCCTTTTTTAGAGTCGGTTCATTTTCATTGGCGATAGCCTAAATTAGTTATCTATGTTTATAATTTTGTCATTTTTTTTTTTTGATTTTGTAAACCACCTCAAATTTTCAAAATTGTTCTGGAAATTACGGAGAAATCGATTAAAATTAAATCAACTAAATTCATTAAAATAAATAGAAGTCGAACGTAACATCCTCCTTTCAAGTCAAGTTCATTAATAAGAAAACGATGTGTAAAATGATTTTCCCTTTGAGGGTTGGGATGTTGAGCCTCTGTCTTTTCTATCTAAGTAAGTATATCGGCGATCATTACCTTACTTTTGGCTTGGATGCATTTAATAAGGTTTGTCCAGGAATAAGCAAATAAAAAGATTATATAACAGATTGAAATAAAACCGGAGAAATGCATAATCCGATGAATCTAGACAGATAGGAATACAAAATGCCTCGAATGTCTCAACGCTTAGATTCTATCAATATGTAAACAAGCCCGTGCTGCGCAAATGGGTTGTAGTATAACTGTTATACGTACATTCTACGACATGCTGAATAAAATGGGTTTCATGAAAAAGGAAATTGACAATTTAAATATAATTTAAATGCAGTAAGACTATAATTTAAGCGCAGAAAAATCGCCTTACTCCGACTTATTATATTTTATCTCTACATCGTCTTTACACATGAAAAAGAAGTATTGCTCAATGTAACTGAAGAACCTCTAATCAGGTCTTGATTATTTTTTCCATTTTTACGTTACGAAATAATCATAATTGGCTGATTAATATTTGCGTAATTAACATAAAAAATAACGTACCTACACATGTAGACGAATAGACGATTTCCATCTTTTTAGGATAATTGAAAGTAAGTATTTTTAATGTAAATATAAATGATTAATTAATTTATTAAATCTGCTTAATCCTTACTTTTGATCAAAATAAGAATTAATCAGAAACTACCGAATGGCGTTGAAAATAGAACCTAGATATATTTACATGTTAGGATATGTTAAGCATTACTCACTCATTATTGGTTCCAATGCAAACGTTGTATAGAAAGTGGTCCAATTTTCCAAGCTACGTTCTTAAATGAATATATTACTATGTAGTAGAACTCCGAAAAATATGAATAATGATGTACATAACATTCATATATATTTTTAGCTATGAGTGTTTGTTTTTAATTTTGGCATTTATATAATATACTAGCTACTTATTTGTAATCGACTTGAAAAAAAGGAGGTTATATGTTTACCTCGTATATTTTTATGTATGATGCTCGATTTCTCTATCATTTTTGAACTGATTTTAAAAACTATTTCGTTTTATTTATTTGAGCAAACATCTAAAGAGGACCTTTTGCCACCAAGTCTAGATATGATGATGAAAACCCAGGGAAATCGATGAATATATAATTTTTGTGTACCTAGATGATTTGGATACTTATGAAAATTGAGGTTCGTTGTTCTAATTTTACTGCTCTAAATTTATTATATTTAATAGGCAGTTTGGAGTTTTGGGGTTTTAAGTCTATTCTACATGACAAAAGAAGCAGTAAAGATACGTATATCAAATACTGACAAGCGGAGCAAAGAGGATGGCAGTCCTGGAAAAAGTGTCAACACTGAACGAATGAACTAAATCAATGAAATGCTAAGATTTTTATCAACGTTTGTGTCGGTATAACTGGTATGTATACTAAACCAAATTTGGACATTGGTTCTTGTCTCATTCACCATCCTCTCAAAGTGGCGTATATATTTGATCAATTAGGTACTACTTGATCAATTCTGAGAAATTCACCACTTCCTCGCCACCTATTCTACCCGTCGAGTTCCATCTGTTACCTTACGTCTATTGGTGTAGACATCCCATATATACATATATGCACATATCTCTATAAATAAATAATAAATAAATGTTCCTGGACAAGTCACACAAATTGAACCTAGCCCCAAAGTAAGCAAATTATATGCTTGTGTTATGGGTGTAAGTCAACGATACTAATACTAGAAATACTTGAATAGATACCAGAATATATTTAAAAAACACCCAGACCCGGAAATGCAGACATCTAAATGTTCATCACACAAATGCCTGCCCCCGTCGGGAATCGAACCCGAACCTCGCGGTTGATCGATGTAGTTAGGCGTGTACCCTAGCCACTCGACCAACGAGGCGGTTAATATTGCATATTATGTATGATAGGGCTAACTCTGATAGGCATCTACGACGGACCAATTTTAAAAATTTGAGGTAGTTTTCTTGCTACCAAGTTCGGATCAGAAAATGGATTACCAAGGAAAGGGAGGAAAACATCTGATTTTTGCACACCTGGATGACTTACTGAAATCGTAGTCGGTTTTTAACCATTTCACTGCGCTGAGATGCTTGCTTATTTTTAAATTTAATACCAAAAAAGTTTATTTAATCGAAACTTTTAGGTGTTATAGGAAAAGCCACAAAAACCTATGTTTTCGTGTCACTAGTTCCAATCTATAATGTATTCATCAAATAGATTTCCAAGTTTAAATCCAATACAAAGTCCCTGTGGAATACTGACAGTTGTCCTAACAGATGCGACTAGCAAATGTTGACGTGTTTGTACCTACGTGTTTCTATTTCATATAATATACGAATGTCACGTTGTTTGTACGTGTTTCAAAATTTTCAGTGAACCTAAGTTTTAAATTAGGAACATGTTGCAGGGTCGCGTTTCAACCCACCAGTTTAGCGCAACTCTCATAACAGAAAATGAAAAAAAAAGTTTGCTATGTTTATTATTTGCCCAAATCATATGACACTGGTTGCCTTATATCTGAACGCCTTTAGACTTACTTTCAAATTATACGGGTTATACTTTTTCAAGTAAACTTTGTACAAATTAGGGTTTGCTATGTATCTATGGAAGTCCCGCCTCTTATTACGTATTTATATACTCTTTGCAACCCACAACTAACCCATAATTAGTGATTCCAAATAGATCAAACCAATCAATTACCAATTAACAGTTGTTTAATATGAGGTTATTACACATAAAATCTATTTTTATTTATAAAATTGGAAGACTAACAAGCAGACGGATTTAATAATAATAAGAAATTCACACTGTCTAGAGACACCAAAGGTGGTATCTAAATACACCTGTTTTAGAATTATTGGAAAATTCTGTATAAAGCCTATGGCGATGATTTTAGTACACCTTTTTTTATGATATTGGAAGGCAAACAAGCATACGGATTTCCTTGTGGTAAGACATTCTCGTCGCTTAGAGACACCAAAGGTTGTAATGGTACGTTGCCAAGCTGAGACCGGGATGTTGGGCCTCAAGCAAAAGTAAGTTTACCGGCTACCTTACCCTCCAAACCGGAACACGTCATGACGTTATAGCGGCAGGAATAGGTAAGGAGGTGGTACTAAACCGGGTGAGTCGCTGCGTAACTCTATTACCTAGTCAGATGTTACGGTGTTAGTGACGGTAAGCCTATGCTCGTCTTTTACGAGCTGCCTGGCAGGATAGCAAATGGTCTTTTCTGCAAAAGGAGCCCGGAGCAACACGACGACGAAGTTTTTGCAAGACAGTAAAAACTTTCCTTATTTTCAATTTGGTCAACCAAACTATTAAATATTGTAATTAAGACATTTCAAATATAATTTCTGTTATACTGGCAAAATTAGTATTTTCTTTTTGAATATGAAAAGGAATATAATGAAAATAATGTTTAGGGTTAAAAGCAATATGAAAAAAATAACAAAAAATGTTAAATATCAATTGCATTTTTCGGAAATGATATCATTAGTCCGGTCCATTTAAACCAAAAAAATAGATTGAAGTTACATAAAGTCCCAACAAGCTGAATTTCTGTAAAGTTGTTCAAACCATAATTATAAACAATGTCTAGAAGTTTCCCATCATTCCCCTGTAAGGAAAAAAAATATTCAAGGTCTAAGGTAAAAAAATGAGTTTTTCGCGATTTTCAGCAAAACGGTAGCAAATCGCTTTTATCTTTCCCAATCTTTGAAATTTCCGTTATTTTGAAATAGTTTTACATTAAACAGGATCATAACTGACCCGTGGAGTAGGCCTACTGGGGAAACCACGTTAAAAAAACGCGGTAAGTGCGAGGTAGTGCGTGGCGTGGAAACGTATGCATATTATGACGATAACAACTTCTATAACTTTTTGAATCGTTATATCTCAGAAACAGTGGCTCTTAAGAAAAAAAGTATTGATACATTTTTTATAGATGATTTTATGATCTACAATTTTTGTCTGAGGTACTTTTATGATAAAACTTACCGTTTTGCTAAATATCGCGAAAAACTCATTTTTTTTACCTTTGACCTTGAATTATTTTTTTCCTTACAGGGGAATGATGGGGAACTTCTAGACATTGTTTATAATTATGTTTTGAACAACTTCACAGAAATTCAGCTTGTTGAGACTTTATGTAACTTCGAATGTCTAAATTGACCGGATTATCATCTGTAGTACTACACATTTTATGATTAAAAACTTCAAAAGGAAAATGTTTAGGAAGAGTGATTATTCGAATTAAAAATCACTAGAGAGAACCATTTTAGGCAAAGAATTTTAGTTGAGCAACTATAGGCCCGTTAAGACCATGATTAATTATGAT
>NJDD01001436.1:115515-132022 GCA_002245505.1 Calephelis nemesis | reverse complement strand
GCATTACAAATCACTAGAGAGAACGATTTTAGGCAAAGAATTTTAGTTGAGCAACTATAGGCCCGTTAAGACTATGATTAATTATAATCGTCATCAACAGATTTCTTATACAACTTTATCTTCTTCTTCCACTTTTATTAGGTAAGTATGAATAATAAAAAAATGTAAAATATAAGTAAGTATTATGAGGGTATAAACACATGATGGCTTTACACAAAAAGATTTAATTGTTTCAACTGTACATCTAAATTTGCGTAAAAATTTAGGCGGCATGTATAAGTATTTCTGCGATGTCAATTTTTACTTATATCTTTAGTGTTTCCCACTTGGTCATCTTCACATCTTTAAGGTTTCCCCTTGCAAATGAAACATGACATCAGCAATAATGGAAGACGTTGCATTTTTGTTGGCGTTCGTCAAATCATTTGCTATTTTGGTATTGATGAAAACAAATTTCTTAAATTGTGGTACATTGAGTTAAAAAAATTACGTTAATACATTAAGTGACTTTCAATTTGCAAAAATTGTAAGAATTACAAAGAATGAAAAATTAGATTAAAAGGGGATAGACGTTTCAATCTCCCACTGCAATTTGTAATGTGATTTGTTGTACCTACTTTGTTACCTTTTATGTCAGATAAAATTGTAATTTTGTATTTTTATCTAGTTGTAACGTTTTTCATATTATTAATATTGAGAAAAAACCAGCCCGCTGAGTTTCTTTCGCTCTTCTCAGTGTGAGGTCGCGATTTTGATCCGGTGTCAGTATACAGAAATGTCGATGCCCACAAGTACCACTTGTATGGTTCACGTGAATTAAGTTTTTGATTGGTTGATTGAGATATACTTCAAGCTCTCGAGATAATCACACATCACTTCTATGAAAGATTTATTACGGACTGAGATAATTATTATACGTTGCTACACACTTCGATAAAACAGTAAAAACGCTTTCGATACGAATTTATCGTAAAGTGAATACAACTGCCATCGATCAACTGTGCAAATGAAATAATCTGCAACAATATGTCATACACATGTTCGATAAATCTGCGCAAATTGACTGCAAATATGAATCACTACGATAAGTCGATAAATCGTTGCTGGGTGTAGCCGCCTTAAATAAGTACCAGATGAGACTCAAACCACGGATTCTATGGATATAATACTAGATGTGACATGGTATTTTTAAAGGGAAAACTTCTTTAGTGGAGTTGCACACTTTTTTTGGAATGGGTAAAAACTTTTAAACTCACTTTAGGATCTGATTGAAAATTCGTAAGACGGCGCAGGGCGCTTGCGCGAATATTCGTGTTGTCATGTTTGTGTACGATAGCGCAATAAATAATAAAAATAATAATAATAAAATAGTTTTAGCTGTAAAAGCGAAACCTTTTGGCTAATACTAATATTTCATAAATTATTTAACAATATAAATAAAGTGCAACAATGCAAGTGTTTTCTTAAATTAAAAAAAATAATACACATACAACATATCTACACGCCAAGTTGTTAACAGGTCAGGTAAATATTACCAAATGCCAAGCTCAAGCTTTAAAGGTTTCTATTTATTTTCTGTATTCTATTCCTAAGTATTATAACCATTAAGGTACCCTCAATATAAACTTTGGTAATATGTAACACAATAATCTTTCACTGGGCTTGTAACATAATTATTATGTTTAAAAATAACAAATTTTTTACATAAAACCGATTCCTGAAAATTCTGATCTACCAGCGTGGCGTGGCGTGGTTTTTTAGATGCCTTATTTCTCTTTTCTTGCAAAATACCGGAGACTTTTGACATATCGAGTAATAATAATGTTGACTTATCTCTCTCCAAATACTTTCGTCAATTTTCCATTTGCTCTTCTCCATGACCGAACTAACGGAGTATGGTCATTCTTAGTCTCAAATGTAAACTTTATTTTGAATCCCACTTTCTTTCGCTGTTGCAAATGCGATTGGCAAGAGTAACTACAGATATTTCCCATAGCGGTCTAATTTAGACAACTATAATGTTTTTTCTGACATCCCAACTCTCACTTTGATAAAATATTGTTGAAATAAGCACAGAATCATACAAAACGAATCTTACACCCTGCCCTCAAACCTCACTTTAAAATAGCTAACGCACTGTCCCCTGTTCATATTCTCCTTCCAACGTCCACGGTGTACCTTTCATCCCTGCCATTGCATTTCGTCCATAAAAACGCAAATGAGAAATACTCATACAATTTCATTCACTTGTTCCAGCACTGCATTGTCTACTAAAGCTGATAAATCCGTTCCGGCTACGGCTCTTTCAAATACCATCATTTTTTTAATGTTATTGGAAGGCAAACACGCAGATGGATTTCCTGATGGTAAGAAATTTACGCCATAAGCGGTAATGGTGCGTTGCCAATCTGAGGCTGGGATGTAAGGCCTCGAGCAGTTTTAAGTTTACTGGCTACCTTACCCTTCGAACAGTAAACTTAAAGACAGCATCTTGATTTTATTCGAACTAAATGTTTGCTACTTGTTGACAACCATCTTTCACAATCATGACCAACTTTGCAATGATGTAGAGTCAAAAAGTATAGTATCATCTGCGTAGCAGACAATTCATCAAATAGTCACCAATACATTTTCCGATTTTCAATTAACGTTTGGGGGATAAATAGATATTTATTTAAATAAACAAGAATACTGAAAATACACTGCCCTGATTGGCCCTAACATTGCTATCAAACCCAGACAATATGCTTCCATCAATCAGCACAAAGTTTGAATCTATAGACAGCACATAACGTACCAGGGATCCGTTTACCCAAAATTTGTCAAAATGTCTTATTTTTCTTTACGATAACCATGTCACATGCGTTCTCAAGATCCACAAAAACACAGAAAACTTTATGGCTAAGATTCAAATGCTTATCTACGAAGTTGAGGAGCGAAAAGACCTGATTCGGTCATAGAGGATGTCTGAATCAGACGCTTTCGCTTCAGACTATTCAGACTTCAGACGGTTACTTGAATTACTTTCTGTTAAAAGTAATTCAAGTAACCGTGAAGTGAAAAAAATAATGAAAGCATTTTCAGTGGGGGAGGAGTGGATCCTTTTGAAAATAACAAAGATAACTTTAATGAAAGCAAAACTCTTACGACTAACAGAGCTGAATCAAATTTAAACCGACGGAAAACGCAGGATTATGTTAGACTCGCTTGTCTTTGACAAGAGTAGTCCGATTTCGATTTTTTATTTTATAGAATATATCCCCATTATAATGTTAAAGGCGATTGGTTAAACGATTATTAAAACACACATATTTAATTTTATTAAATAATAGTCCTAAAATATGAATTCCAGATCAAAAGAATCTTTTCAAGCAGCTATAAAAGATATATTTGATTACAATTTATCTAATTTCATAAGAAAGGAATATAATACGAATGAAAACAACCGCAAGTCCTTGAGGTATTTTCTTTTGCCACTAAGATATTAAAGCGTATCTATCTTATATAGAGCCAATACCGGCTAGCTCTTAATTTGATAAAACGACTTGTTTACAGATAAGAGTTCTTTTGTTATTATAATAAGTTACGCTGGCTGAATGGCAATTTTAATATCAGCTTATCTGTTTGAAAATAATAAGATATGTATACTAGCAGACCACTCCGACTTTATATGGTTGGACAAATTTCTATTTTTCATAGAAATACCGTAGCCTATGTTCATAAGTGATAATGTCTAGGTAATTATATTTCATCAAATTGGTTCCATAGTTTTGAAGCCTATTCAATACAAACAATAATTTTTTTTCTTCAAGTCGAGGTTTGGTCTCCTGGGAGACAGTCCTTTTTGCTGAAGTTGTAAGGAACAGTTCAGCCCATTTAAATAATAACATCTCGGGCTGTCCATTCTGCTCGCCCACAAAATCCGGCTAAGTTGTAAAATCCACAAGGTTAGCAACACATTAGCCATAAAAAAGACCCATAGACCTAACATCCCGGCTTCAGGATAGCGAGGCACCTGTGCTTGTTCGCTGACCTCTCACATGAAAGATATATAACAATTAAAGTAAACTGTATTGTTTTCTTGTTACAAGAAATCCAACTAATACTACATGTAATAGTATCTCGCGACGGGGATGGTGATTTCTCAGAATCATTCAAATTCCTCACGTAAATAGTGGACCTAAAGGTTTTTGATAATACAATAACAAGGGAAATTCGTAGGTTAATACCCAATTTATGAGGAAAAGTATCGGTATTTTGTGAAAATAAGAACTCGAGTATTAAGTTCTGTCAATTACCTACGCCGAACTGGATTATTTGTATAGATGAGAAATTGTAACACATGTGGCGAATATTTGTGTCTGCTCCTTATTTTCTCGGCTTAACTAAAACACGAGTCTTAAATTCAACATCGACAATAGAGTATTTTATGGTATTAGTTAACAAACAAGCAGACTGCTCTCCTGGCGGTGTAGAAACATTAATTACATGAGTCTGAGCTTACGCTTCGCACTACCTCAAGAATGAGTACGGTGGTGTATTCCTACAACAAAACGCCCATATCCCCGAAAAGGTAGGCAGAGACAAAACTGAAGACAGAGGCATCCACAACTAGCCGAATACAATAAGCCCCATAGTGTGGTAGGTGGCAAGCCTATGGCCAGCCGGGGCACATACCAATCCCGGGCAACGTTTTTTTTATAGAAAATTGAAAATACTCATTTTCAATTTTTTTTTGTTCCCAACCTAAGGATCGACACCGGGACCTCAACAAGTCAAGTCCGAGTACCGGACCGCTAAACCACAGAAGCTATACCTACAACCTTTTAAATATTGGTTAATATATTTAAGCAAGGCATATCTCGAATATTTACAAGTTACAACATATAAGATTAAATCTTGTGTGGAATGTACTTGTACGAAATCGATGGCAAATAATCTCCACATACAAATAAGAACATACAATCGAAAGTAATTTATCTAAGTACTTAAGAAAGGAAAATATGAAAGGAAACAACCGCAAATCCCTAAGGTATTTTCCTTTTACCACTGAGATATTGAATCGTATAATATCTTATGATATAGTCAATACCATCACTTAATTCGATTGAACGGCTTGTTTACAGGGAACTGTTCTTTTGTTATTATAATAAGTTTTGTTAACTGTATTGGCTAATAAAATTCCTCTGTTTATCTTCTTGATAAGTGTTTTTTTAAAAGTTGGTATTGTAACGTTTTTCGCTAAAATTGGATCCTAATCTACAAACCTTTTGGATGAATTTAGGAAGAAATTTACCTAAACCTAAATTAATGAACTTCATTAGGTAAGCTCGTTTAATTATTCTATTATTTAAACTAGCAATAGAAATTTGACCAAATAAATATTTCATATTTTTAACCGTCTCCAAAAAAAGGAGATGTTACAAGTTCGACTCGAAAATTTTCAATTTATGCATGGTATTCATTTCTCCGTTATTTCTGAACTGATTTCAAAAATTGTTTCTGAAATGGTGCGTACTTCTCAAATGGTGCCATTTACTTTATGACATCAAGGTCGGTTTTTTACATTTTTACTGTGATTAAATTAAATCATATACTTTTCGTAAGATTTTACACGAATGGTGTAGAAAAAAATATCTTCTCGAGTTAACTAGCAATAAATGTTTTAGGTAAATATCAAACAAATTTTGATGTATTTCTAGTACACTCGTACACTGTCACGAACTAAAACTGGATAGTATAGCCCAGTTTAGTCCAAATTGACCCAGCAATAAAAGTCCATAATACGACTAATATGACGTAGGTATATAGGTAAGTAGTATTTCTAACACGTTTTAATATTTCCCCATGTTAGTCTGGGTTCGCTGAGTCAAAAAACACGATAAATCTAAGTCAGTTCTAACAGTCTATTCTAACAGCGAAAGTTTTTTTTATGTTCGTTTGTTACTACTTTACGCAAAAACTGCTGAACCTATTTTTATGAAATTTGGCACACACACACTGCATTGTTTTTAACCCGAAAAAAGTTTCTGTGGGACAAAGGTCATCACGCGGGCAATGCTGCAGGTAAGAACTGGTTCAGTATAAATCAAAAGTACTCAACAGATCGTGATCAAATTTACATCGAATCGGAAAACCATCTTTCAAACAAAGAAAAATCAAAATTCGCTAACCAAGCACATAAAAAGTTCTTCAGGAACACACATAAAATAAGCGAATTTTCAAACTAATAGCCTCCCTTTTTAACCGAGTTCAAAAAAACTTGGAGGTTCTCAATTCGGCCGACATTTTTTTTATGTGTGTACACCGATTTCTCTGAGGTTTCTGAGACGATTCACGTATTCTTTTTTTTTGATGTGGTATAGTTTCGCATTGGTCTCATAAAAAAATCAGGTAGGCCTATTAGTTTTTATTTTATGCACATTTTTTATCTATTTTGATCTATCCCGATGTTTATTTTATTAAAATAAATCATATAAACTAAAACGTATTAAAAAAGTTTACTTCGTTAATAAAAACCGACTTCAAAACTAAAAAGTAAAAAATAATAAAGCTTTAATATTAACTATATACTACCTATTACTTATATGTGCCATTACTAATATGTTAAAAGTCGGTGCCAAGCCTAAAACTAATAATTATAATATCATCGGTAAGAATTAAATTGGCTTGGCACCGACTTCAAACCTATTAGTAATTGTAATGTATGGTAGTAGTAGTCGGTTTTTATTAACGTAGTTATTTTTATTTAGGACTAGCTGTCCCGGCGAAATTCGTTCCACCCGTTCAGTTTGTATGGGAAAAAGTAAAATGTTGTTTTTCTTAGTTTTCTCGCAAGATTTTTCCTTTTTCTTATCTTTTAAACTTTCCCTGGACTTGAATAAATAATTCAAAACCAAAATTAGCGAAATCGGTTCAGCCGTTCTCGAGTTTTAGCGAGACCAACGAGCATTTGATTTTTATATATTATATAGGTGATATCCAAAGGAAACAGCTAGTATACCATAAAACAAAATTAATGGTTTATTAACTCTGTGATATCAAAATATTTTAATAAAGTTTGTCGCACGCCCCGTTCTCCATGTATTTTTTTCACAAAGTGACTCTTACGTCGTAAAATTGTTGGTTATTATAATTTATTCATGACTTGTATCACGTATAGCCTTATATTGTTAAATTTGGGACGAGTTTTATCTCATGTTCTATGATTTTAAGGAGCTCTAAAAATGGAGGATGTTTTTGATTCGTCTGTATATTTTTGTGTGATTTTTACGCGATCACTCCTTTTTTTATTAAGTATTTGGTATTTGCGTTAGCCTTTGTCAAACGTTATACGGGATTTAATAAAAAAAATTAAGTTGTTATTTCAAATTCTGTCACGATCTTGGGTAACGAGGTGGCCTCCTTACTCAAACTTATTTTGTTAGATTTGGCAAAACGAGAATACACACAATACACTGATTTCTTCAATAATATTTCACTTATTCATTTTACTTAAACAAAAATGTACAAAATACCACCAAAATTGACTAAATTTACGCATTATGTACCTACACAAAATTCAATAATTGCGGAAAAACTAAGACCATCTTTTCTCGATTGATTCACCAACTCGACACACGACACTGGACATACTTATGTCAAGTTGGTGAAACTTAAAATTATCATCACTTATAATGTTGTCATCTAAATAAAAAGTGATTTTATTTAAATTTAACCGTGTGGCCACGCGTAAACAATTTGGGGTGTCGAGATGACGACAATTATCAGCATAATCATTATCAGCTGGAGAACGTCCACTGCTGCACATAGGCCTTCCGCAAAGGTGACGACAATAATAGATAATAATTCTATATTTCACCATTGGACACTGCACGTACTTGTATCCAATTGGAGACACGTATGTCCGGTCTCTTGTGTCGAGCTGGTGAATCACCCCTTTTCTCAACGGCGTCACTTACAAATGAAATTTTGTGATCCTATTTTCGAAAAGTAGGTTATTATTCAGTAGTGGGACTAAATAAATTTAAACCAGATTCGATGTCTGACTTTTGAGTTATATTTAACAATGATTATTTTGTTGTATTAATGATTGTATTTTTTTGATTTTATTGTTTATTGGGTTTATTAATAAAATTGGAGTTATTTTTTATGAACATTTACTAAACTTAAATTATGTTCACATACATAACTTTATTTCATGGTAGCTGGGATGTTAAGCCTATTGTGCAAGTTTACTAAACTTCCTTCGGGGCCAGGACATAGCAGAGTCATTATAACGACAGGAACAGTTAAGGCAGTGGATCCCTACCCGAACAAGTTGCTGTGCACTGAGTACTGCACTGTGGTAGAGTTACCACTGGTGGTCTAATAGTAATAACTTATATTTCAAGCAGAACCTGCCTCTTATGAGTACCCTATCAGAGAGAGATGGTCTATTCTACTCTGCGGACTCAGACCAACACGGAAAAATTGAGGCCATTGTAATTTTGATATTACAAGATGTGTCGCCAAAGTTCAAATTTGGTTATGTTCGTTATCGTCAAAAAAAAATTTTTGTATTTTTAAGTAGGTACCAAACATTGTCATGCGTGACATAAAGACTTATTTTTTGTGTAAGATGTCGGAGCACAAGCTTGTGGATAGTAACTGTCCATAAGTTTGAAATGTGAAATATGTCCCTATTGTAAATTCGAAGTCGACCTTATCCATACTGAAACAATTCTAAGTATATAAAAATATAATAAAAAACATAACTTCTTACTTCTTGAAGTCGGTTAAACTTTTAAAATTAAAGCAGGCTCAATGAAATAGATAACATTTGACAGGTCATCGAAATTTGACACTTTGTCTTTTCAACAATATTATTTCATTGTCAAAGTTGGTACGAGTATTAAAGATTTGTTTAAATTTTTAATTTTTAAATACTTATTCATATTTATTGTAATGTCAAAACATTGCATTTTATTTGTTATTTTGACTATTTATAAAGATTGACATTTGTCAAAAGTGATCTATTAAGTTGGCCTGTTTTAAGAAGTTCACTACTTTATTTCACTAGCATTCTAGAGTGACTCAAAGAGAATTTATAAATATCATTCATTCTTGTTCAACATTCCATGTCCCAAAACCTCTTCATTCATTTTTCGTTTTGCCAAATATTGGAATTCGCTTTATGAAGCAGTGCTTTCGAGTAATAGTAGTTTGCGCATTTTTGAATTACAAATATACGTCTATGGCTTGTTCATAAATTTTAAACTGACTTCGAAAAAAAGATTTTGTATGTTCGAATCCTATATATTTGTGTGCGACTTACAATGATCACTATACGATTCTAGCACTTTAGTTTTGTACACACTAGCACAGACGCTTTGTTTTTACTTTGACACTACTTTGGCACAATATTAGAATAACAGGTATATATGTATGTTAATCAAATCCAAGCTAATTTCTAAACCTATTTTAAAAAATCTTATTCTATTTGAAAGAGCGTAGAGATTTGTAGCGTAACGATTTGGCAGCAAATTTGGATCTGATGGTGGAATCTCAATGAAATCGAGGAAAATGCTCAATTATGGCATACCTAGACGACATGATTAGTAGAATCGAAATCGGCCTGTAAATGAAAATATGTATTCAATTACATGTTACACATACATATATATCTTCAGAATTTCAAGTCCGTTACGGGGTTTGGCAGAGAGTATCGAGTGCCAGACCTCACGATCCTGACAAACCTGTCTAGCTTCCTTCACAAATCCTCCTCGCCTCGCCTGGGTACGCACGAAATGATTTAAGGCAAAAATAAGAATCGTACGGTAGTACTATTTAAATTATACGCTTCGGTTATATTCGTCAAGCTTCGGAAATCTGAATGTATTTTAAAGATATTTATATACAGTTGTTATTGTATAATTAATCATTTCGCTTAAATTTATATTAGGTCAGCCAATTTAAAAATAAAAGTGTAAAGTGTAAAAAGAGTAAAAAGTGTAAAGCAGAAGCGCATAATTTAAATAGTTGTACTGTGTACCCTTTTTTATTTTTTTTATACACCGAAATAAATTTATTTCTGGGTAAACACAAATGCTTTCCGGTAATCGAACCCAAAAACCTGTAACCAGTGCCATGAGACGTGTACGTTAACTTCTCGACTAACGAGATACAATTATTATAATTGGCAACTAATTCAATAAATATACAAAGAGCAATTTCAAACGGAGGCAGCAATTACAAATTACTGATTCATTCCAATCTCCTCATTACTTAATCTCAAGGATCCGGGGGGAAATCTAATTGTATTTTCTGCAGAGAGCAATAAATTAGAATAAGTAATGTAAAAGATAAACCACGTATTATGGCTTGGAATTTTTATAATGAAACTATGTGACCTCGCCGATCATTTTTTCTATTTTCCCTGCAATTTTCCCACTTTTTTCTTCATTAGAACTTTTTTCTGAGTTCAACCAATACAACAAAAAATATTTAGCAAGATTGGTCTATCCGTTCAGGCGTGATGTGATGACCACGCGAGATGAAGATTCATTTACATATATATGTATATATATGTAGCCCATATATATATATATATATATGGGCTATATTGTTTCCCATTTCCCATCTTCCCTGCAACTTTCCCGGGTTTTCTCTTCATTAGAACCTTCTTCTGACAATTACTAATACAACAAAAAAAGAATTAGAAAATCGGTTGAGTCTTTCGAGAGTTATGCGCTTACCAACACATTTAGCAATTTATTTTTATATTATAGACTAGCTGCTCCGGCGAACTTCGTTACACCCGTTCAGTATGGAAAATATTGAATTAATATTTTTCCTATTTTCCCTGCAACTTTCCCGGTATTTCTTTTCATAAAAACCTTCTCCTAGTAATAACAAATACATTAAAAAAAGAATTAGCCAAATCGGTCCCGTCGTTCGGAAGTTATGCGCTTACCAACACAAGTAGCGATTCATTTTTATATATAAGATATACTAGCTGTCCCGGCGAACTTCTTTGCACTCGTTCAGTTTGGAAAACTGAACCAATTTTTCTCTTCATAACAACCTTCTTCTGATAATAACTAAGAAAACAAAAAAAAGAATTAGCCAAATCGGTTCAGTCGTTCGGAAGTTATGCGCTTACCAACACATTTAGCGATTCATTTTTTATTATACGAGTTTGCAATGTATTTGTAGATCATATAATATTTCAAACGACTTTCCCGTTGGACTTTCCATTAGACAATGTAACTTTCTGGCAATTTCGTTACGTATTTCCGAGCCGGACCTCTCTCTACTCTTCCCCAAAGAGTAGGTACAATCACGATACCCGTGACTACTTGAACATGCTTAATAGTATGATATTATAGACGGAAAACCTATATATAAATAGGCAGTTATCTTATTCGCGGAAAAAAAAACACTTTTTGAGATGCCAGCCCGGCAATTTTGATAATAATGTATATGTACGGTTTTGAAACCATCAAGATTAAAGATAGACGGTCGCGATTTTTTTCAATAAAAGTATTTTTTTATAATTATTGGAATAAATATATAAGAGGCTTTGGTAAGCTTCTTAATCTACATTACAATCTAGACTATATAGAATGATGAGTAATTTTCATCCAATAAATAAATTTAAAAATGTATTAAATCTAAGTTGTATGGTAAAGGTTATTATAAGATTTCCGAATATTTAAAGGCAAAAAATGCTTGGGATTAATTGCTCCTCATACAATCTCTACAAATTAATTAAATATAATATACTTTTGTAAATTTTATTTTTAAGAAAAAAAAAATAAGCCCGCTGAGTTTCTTTCGGCGGATCTTCTCAGTGTGTAGCCGCGTTCCGATCCGGTTCCGATCCGATCAGGAGCATTAAATTTGACACACTTATAGAGTATGTATAGGAGAAGTGCAGAACGCAGTTTTGTTCAATAATAATGCTTATAAAGTACATTAAATCAATAAATAAAACATTACCCACACTACCATGCATTTGACATACACAAACAACAATGATGATAACGATAAAAAAAACACATTTGGCACACTAAAATGTTTGGAAACAAAGTAGTTGGTCTTGAAAAATGAAGATGGCGTTCTTATCAACAAGATATTAAATTTTTTTATGGTCGAGTTTTGACGAATGGGCGACGACTAGTACATATAAATACTTAGATAGATACCAGAGTAAATGCAATAAACACCAAAACCCGGAAATGCAAACATCTAAATACTCATTACATAAATGTCTGTCCCCGTCGGGAGATTTTATTACTTCTTATTTAAGAATTTCAGTCTAAACTCCAAGAAGATCCAATGTAAATTTCATTACGGTCAGACTAGTGCTTTTTGATTTTTACCTATAAATGCATATACTTTTAGCACGGGCTATTTTAGTAAATACCATACAATTTTTGAAAAAAACAATTTTCAAATCGCAAAGAAGGCAGTCGTTTTTTTGTAATTAATTGTATTGTAATTAATGTAATTATCAGATGTGATCTAGGCGAGTCCGTCGTAATTCTACTGATATTATGAATGTTAAAGTTTGCATGTTTGTTTATTTGTTACTCCATGACGCAAAAACTTTTGAACCGATTTTCATGAAATTTGGCACATACATAGAGTAACTTGGATTTACACATAGACTAATTTTTATTTCAAAAATATAATCCTGTGGGACCATTAACCACGCGGGCAACGCCGTGGGCAACAGCTAGTACCTAATACAAAACGTGCTCTTATGGAATATCAAAAATATGTTGTTTAAACAGATGTTAAATTAGCAAAGTATTAGGGGTATTTTAACATCTATATTTTTCTTTTGCTGACGAAATTATATCTGAGGCAATATTTTTCTTATATAAGTGGAACGTTCTTGAAATAATTATTATAGATACCTACGATGCTTTGTTATGATGGAAAGGATTATTTTCGTAGCAGCGTTTTCATTGAGTGATCTATGAGTAATGTATAATATGGTTAACATTTTTAATTATTTATATGGGATACTCACGATCTTCTTTTATTTTATTTTATTTGTCGATATTTCGGCCTAGTTGCATAGGCCGTGGTCACGACGGGACTGACAATATGACTATGCAACTAGGCCGAAATATCGGCAAATAAAATAAAATAAAAGAAGATCGTGAGTATCCCGTATAAATAATTAAAAATGTTAATAATACGCGACGATTTAAGTTTAAAATCTTATATAATATGGTTCTTTAAATATAAACGACACTTCCAAATGTTGTGTAGTACGCTTTCCCGTTAATTTATAAAGTAAGAGATTGTGCATTATTTTTTAAAAAATATTATTGCTGTATATGCTGCTGATTTTAATAAAAGCTTTAATAAAATATTTTTAGTATACTCGATATCGTATCGTAGCCCCGAAAATGTAGAAAGAGGTAGGTACAACCCAAGACTAGTCGAAGAGACTAAGTCCCAAAATGTGATAGGTAGCAAGCATATCTGTCAACAACCGGGCACACATCCAATCCTGGACATCATTGTTTTTAGTAAATATTGAAAAATGGCATTTACTTCGTGTTACCGAACTCAATACCTGAAGTCAAATCCGTCAACACAGAGACGATTTCATAAAAAAAATCTAATATACTTAACAACTTTTTTAATCTAATGACTTCTATTTTAAAGTGCATCTAATTGGTTTAATAATTCATTTACCAACTTGCACCCTTCCACAAAAATATTGTTGTTTTAACTTATACACAATAATTATATTCCAGTAAAAACATTGACCAAAATTGAAGAAAATATTTGTACTCTTCATGTACACGTTGTTGTAGCTGTATAAACTAGAATAAGGGGATTAAAACCAAAAACCTTATGAAGGCAAGTCCAACAGCCGGACAGCTTTACCTCACAGGCGATTCGATACAGTCAATGTAAAATAGATTATAATTTCACAGATTTGTAAAGCGAAAACTGCTTCAGCGAGGTTGCGCTTAAGGTAGCTTCTAAACTCGCGTTAGGACACGTGACCTTATCGAAAACTTGTAAGATGACACAGGGCGCTTGCGCGAATGTTCGTGTTGTCATGTTTGTGTACGATAGCGCAATAAATGAATATTGTATTCTACCACGTTAATGATAGTACTTTCATACTGATAATTAAAGCAATTCGTGCAAAATTATTCCTTTACCATTCGAAAATATCAAAAATGCACAACGGAGTGCAACTCGTATTTTTTTAAAAAAGGAAAACCTTAATCGCTATCATAACCTTCGATGTGCCTTCGATAACAAAGGTCTACCCTCTAAGCATTACATACCCTTAATTATTATTACTCTAACTCAGGAAATTGAGTATTATTCATACACAAATTGGATCCCAAAAGTCTAAGATTACTATAATTAACTAAGTTAGCGGGACCCTTGTAGTAATTAATAGACACATGAAGGTAGTTATGAAACTAGCTCTGAAGGCATTCCAGGACCGAAACATTATCTCTAAGCAGCTCTGTTAAAGGACATCTGATTTAATAGTTTATTTACTATTAAATTAGTTTATTAAGCTGCCCGTTCCGGCTTCGCTCGGATGGTAATTTTTTTACCATAAATTGATATATATAAGCTATCCTATCTCTCAAGTTGGATCGAACTGCACATGGTGTGCGAATTTTATTATAATTGGTTAAGTGGTTTAGGAGTCCGTTGAGGACAAACATTGTGACACGAGATTTATATATATTAAGATTAAATCACCATCTCATCGTCCTGCAGAGATAATAGCAGACAGTCCTAACGTCACACAGGGAGACAGATTTCTATTATTTTCAGCTTCTTGATTTATCGCCTAACGAGGCGTCGCGTCGAGTAGTTAGCGTACATGCCTAACTACACAAACCAACTGCGGAGGTTCGGGTTTGATTCCCGATGGGGCAGGTATTTATGTGTGAACATTTAGTTGTCTGCATATCCGGATCTGTGTGTTTATCAAATTTATTCTGTATTCTGTATCTACTTGAATAGAATTAATAGAATCCAGAATGCCTACATCGTAAGGGACTTGGCGTGAAGATATATGTATGTATATGTATCTACTTGATTATTTCTATGTATTATTATCGTTGGCTAAAACTCATACTACAAGCATATAATTTACTTAATTTGAAGTAAGATTGAATTTGTGTCACTTGTCCAGGGATATTTTTTATTATTTATTTATTACATCTTTTACAAGAAGCGCATCAAAGTCTGTTTGGTAGTTTTAAATATCTAAGGATACATAGTGACAGACAGCTGAAAGCGATATTGTTTTATACTATGTAGTGTAGTGATAATCGCCTCAGTGGTCTAGCGGTTCAGGTGTTGGATTTGACTGCATGAGGTCTCGGGTTCGAACCCCGGGTCGGGCAACAAAAAGAAAATTTGTTTTTTCCAATTTCCTAATAAGAAAAATGTTGCTCGGGATTGGAAGTGTGCCCGGTTGGCGACAGGCTTACCACCTATCACATTGTGGGACTTAGTGTCTTCGGCTAGTGGTGGGTGCCCTGGTTGTGCCTCTGCCTATCTCTTCGGGGATATGGGCATGAAGATACTATGTACTGATAATAACAATCATACATCTCTCATGTTAGTAAGACATTTTAAAAGAGATAGATCTGGTCGAGATATTGCCGAATGTCCAAGTCTACTGGCTTATTTTAAAAATACCTCACCTCAAAAAAAATGTTAAAACAGATCTCAGGTGAAATTTCATCAAGGATATACCGTAGCGATAGCCGTTCGAATAATAAGAGAAAAAGGTAATTTTTATCTACTGCCAAAAACAGTGAATGTATATACAGTTTCAACTTTGGATAAGAATAGAGTTGAATTAATTGATGTACATTACTAGCTGACCCGGTGAACATCGTTCTAAACCTTTATTTAGTATGCAAACACTAAATTATTGTCCTTTCTAGATTCCGCGGAGGTTTTACTATTTTTCAATCTTTCAAATCTTCCCTAAACTTCAAAAATAATTCAAAACCAAAGTTAGCTAAATGAGTTCTGGCGTTAAGAAGTTATGAGCTTAAATTAATTTCGGCGATTTATATTTATTTATGTAGGTATAAATAAAATATATGTTTAATTACTTTTGATTCTTTGAACCACACACAGAACTCGGCATGAAAATCTGTATGTATGTAATTACTCTTCTCATATAGCCAATGAAATATATTTCAGTAAATATGTCCTATGATTTGTTCTATAAATAATATCTTCAAAAGGTTATCCTTGAATATAAGTGTTTACTTCACGTAAGTATAGTATTGAAAAATATAATAGTATAGAATTCCTTTTATAGGACCGTCTCTAAAGATCTTTTCAATTTCACATTCAATGATACTACACTTTTTTAGGTATTAGGCTCCATTCTCTTTCATAGTTTATTTTTAGGTTGATTATTCACAAAAGAAAGTTTGTACGTTTATTTGTTAATTTAAAGTACTACCTACCTACTGACTTCTAGAATTTAAATAATAAT
>NJDD01001434.1:159524-170082 GCA_002245505.1 Calephelis nemesis | reverse complement strand
TGCCATTTAATTGAACAAATAGATATTTTTAAATCTATTTTTATTTTTTTGTACAATAAGGCGACAATGTTTACAGGTTACAAACCTGGACGATACTGTTCATATTATCTTTTTAAGTAATAAGCTACATAAGAACAATTACACTTATGTGTTGACAGAAACTGGTAGTCTTACATGCGGCGTCTATTGGGATGTATGGTCGATGCCACAAAGCTAATAACAGCTATGCAAGAAGCATCTGTTGACCAGATGGGAAAAAGGACTCGGTGACCACCTACTCGTCGATTAAATACGTTACTTGGCGCTCAAAGTGGCAAGTTAGTTACGAGCCAGTTTATGAGGTGGTTATCCCTATTAGGATGTTATGAAATGCGATCGTGGATTGTCACATTAATCGACGAGTAGCTTACTTGATGATGGTGAAAGACGCTCCAAGCCTAACATCCCGGCCGCAATCGTGACATCGCCTCTATAGGCCACGGTTGTATTTTACCATCAGGATACCCGTTTGCTTGATTGCTGAGCTGACCTATCACATAAAAAAATCATCTAAGTAGTTTAAATTTAATAATGTTTTTGAAGCAAGAGATCCAAATGTTTCATATTATTTTTTTATGAATTGTTTAGATTGATGTATGATCTTTGTTGATGATTAAAATTAAGATAAAATCAGTTGGTTATTGACGGAGAAATCGCGTAATAAACTTACTTGAAAAAAATTAGGAAAACATTCAGTTGAATTGAGAACCTCCTCCTTTTTTGAGTCGGTTAAAAAGAAAAACAATTTGAACGTAAAAGTTCTTAAAAAAATAATTTAACAATTAAAAATGGAAGTCCAATTATTATATTTGGCCCTGGAATGGGTGCTAGCAGTTGGGAGCAAAGGAGAAGCACTGACTGTTTGTATAGACATAGTGAATGCTTTTGAACGGGTGTGGCACAAGGAACTTCTATCGAAACTTCCCTCCTGCGGTCTTCCCAAAAATTTATGCAACTGAGTCACTAGTTTTTTGACAGAGCGTAGAGCATTAAGGTCGTTTTCGACGGTGCTTACTCGAAGCCCCAGCCTGTCAATGCTGGTAGTCCTCAAAGCTGTGCGTTTTCTCCAACACTGATTCTTATGTATATCAATAACATGTTGCAAATTGTGCAACTGCAAGTGCGTCGCCATCTTGTGGCCAAGGGACACCTTGGCCACAAGATGGCGACTCTCACAACTGGCTTGACAAAGCCAGTTGTGCAAGTCGACCGGCTACCCTATCATCCAAACTGGAACATTTGACTTTGGCATTATGGAAAGATATGTAAAGCGGTGGATCTCTACCCGGGCAAGTTGTTCCACAGCTCTTTACCACCAGTGATCTTGTTGGTAATGCCATATTAAATTTTTGATCGCATCGTGCGAACTACCTGGCAGGAAGGCGGATGGTCTAGTCCCGCAGGAGAGCCTGGCCAACAGAGAAAATTCATTTGTTTTTGTGTCTCTCTTACTGTTTACATTATCACGAGACATACAATATTACTGATTTACTAAAATGTGTTTTAGGAAGCTGAAAAACAAGAATTAGAAAAGTTTTTAGCAGCAATGAACTCTTGCAAGTGGTACTTTTGGTCATCAACGTGTGAAGCTCCACGCCCAGATCTACTAATATTTCTGAAACATTTAAACCCATTAAAGATTGGCGTGCGAATGCTATCCACTCTAGTCACAGAACCAATGTTACATATAAGTGAAACAGTTAAAGTTATGATTCATGGGATTACAGGTAAGACTTTGCTTGGCAGCTTTAGGTAATTACTGACTTTATCGAGTTGAAGTAGAACGTGAGTATGTGAATTGTTAGATTTTGAGCCAAGACAGTTACACTGGATCTACAGAATAAACAAAATATGGGCTCATTTTACATGTGGTAGTAAGTTTAATATTTAAATTTGTATGCTACAGAAGTGAAATAACTTGACCGTAGAAGTATTAAGTACGGTACTATAGACTGCTCCCTGGCAACTCTCTCGTCGACCAAAACAAAGGCAAATAAACTCAGGAAACCATGCGGAGCAACGTTAATTATATATGTACATTGTACATTAGTGCTGAATGAAATTCATCTGCAATGATAAAAGAAAGTAGGTATTTTCACACCCGTATCCTTTAAAGCGCAGCCATACCTAGGCATAATCAGGGCACCCATGATTAGTCGAAGGTACTTAGTTTTACAATGTGTTAGGCTGCTAACTGGGCAGTTATCCAACTGTTGTTAACCTTTTTTTGTTAAATTGAATCGAGCCAGATAACTCATGTAGTCACTGCCAACATCAGACCATTGGACCATAGAAGTGACCAGTCTATATATACCAATCTGCAATGATAAACTAGTTTTAGATATAGAAATATAGAACGGTGTAGTTTTGGGATATAACTATTGGCGTAGATAGGTAATCGATACGAAAGGAAAACAAAAATCATCACAGGAGTTCAGTCCCTAGTAGCTTAAATTATAGGAACGTCGTCGGCGAGAAGCAGACTAGGGTCAACCAAAGGTCAGATCAAGCCGAGTGACAGGTAAAGCACCCGTCATGAGAAGCTATAAATTATGTAAACAAACATCTTTTACCAAGTATTTTCTTTTACTTCGAGACAACAATAAACTGACCATATTCAATCGAAATAAAAAAATAGACGGGTTATATGAAAGTAACAACCTACTTAATTTAGTCGGATCATATCTAACAACTGACGTTTGAGTGTCTTGGTACGGGCACGCGCCAGTCGCCGGGAATGCTAACCTTTTGGAAATAAACGCGTCATTCGAGTTTTGAATTTTTCATTGCTTGTTAAAATCGCGGATTTGGTTGTTATTGTTAATTTTTTTATCTTTTCGTTATCACTTTGTTATTGTTGTTAGTTTTGTTAATTGTTGCCTTAATTTTAATTTTTTTTATCCATTATTTGTTATTGTGTATTAACGTTGAAGCCAGTACCCAGTACATCGAAGGAAATCAATTTGCCACGAAAAAAATGTCAAAACATACGTAATTTATTATACATATTTAAATTATTAATTAATTAAATATAAAAAAAATACTTTTATCTTTGAACCATATGTTGTTAACTCCCGAACGTTTGTTTACATAATTTATAGCTTCTCATGACGGGTGCTTTAGGTACCTGTTTTAATTTGTTACATTCGAGCAGAATGGACGTCAAAGAAGTTGCAAATCGAAATATTGTTTTTTGTGTGCCAAGTGAAAATTAAAAAAAACTTATAATAAAGTAAATAGCGAGCTACTTTAAAAGTTTAACTCCTTATACTAGGTTGGGTTAAAAAATATTTGGCCTAACCAAGAAAATAAACATATACTAAACCAGTTATATTTTTATTTTTCTATATAATCACCATCAAGTTCGATGCAATTTTGCCATCTCCCATCCAAAGCATTTGGACCGTTCATAAAATTCTTCTTTGGCGTAAAAATATACGTCTACTGCTGTTTGTATAATTGTTTATTGGTGATGATGGATCGCCATGATATCCAAAACCTGACGACAAATATGTAACATTTCAAAGGAGGATAAAAAATCTACTAATCCTTAAAAAATCTGAAAGTTGTTGCGCAGACAAAAATCGTTTCAAGACCACTTTTAAGTTGTTTTGCTTTGTGATAGTCTTGCTGTATGCTGAAACAACAAGCCGTGACTTTACTGATATACCATCAACAATACATCATCATAACATACATGACTATGAACTGCTAATTACTTTAGACCGCCTCCTTGGTCGAATGGCTAGCGTACACGCCTTACTACATCAACCACCCGCGAGGCTCGGGGCAGGCATTTGTGTGATGAACATTTAGGTATCTGCATTTCCGGGTCTTGGTGTTTATTAAATTTATTCTGGTACCTATTTAAGTATTTCTATGTATTAGTATCGTTGACTAACACCCATAACACAAGCATATAATTTGCTTACTTTGGGGTTAGATTCAATTCGTGTGACTTGTCCAGGGATATTTATTTTCCACTTCTTTCTCTTAATTTGGAATTTTCACTAACAAAATTAACTATGGTCTGTTATTTTGGTCGCCTCTGTTTCTAGCGTTCCAGCCTCGGACTTGTTTCTTGTGATCCCGGGTTTGATCGCAGAAACAAAAAAATAGAAAATATGCATTTTCAATTTTCTAATAAAATTAATGTTGTCCGGGATTGGATGTGTGCCCGGTTGGCGACAGGCTTGCCACCTATCACATTGTGGTACTTAGTGTCTTCGGCTAGTCGTGGGTGTCCTAGTTGTGCCTCTGCCAACTCCGTCGGATATGTTATGGGTGTGAAGATACTTAAAATTAACTATGACGAAATGTACAGTTTCAATTTAATTTAATTAATATTTTTAATGAAAATTAAAACTGGATTAACATTTTCCGAATTTATTTCAATTAGAAACTTACTTTATGTTTTACACTCTCAAAATCAATTCCTGAAATCACTTTCATTTTCCCTTTAATTGGTTTTTACAAATTGGTTTTTACAAATATCTATAAAAACACTATTTCTGGTCTTTCTATTATATTTTATCCTACAAAAAATATTATGATGCAGTTATCTATCATCTACTATTTGACATACTCCCCTTAAGTTGCGTTTACAAGGTGAAAGAAAGAAAGAAAGAAAATATATTTATTTGCGGAATATGTGTGTTAAGGTTGTTACAAAATTATTTAAGCTTTCCAACATATTCTACCACATTGTGGTGTGCAAATATTGAAATATTTTTTAAAAACTGATTATTTAGTTATATATACACAATGTTTAAATATTAATTTAACAAATAGTTTTATTCTTATTACAATTTGAATTATAACTTACAAACAATTTTAAAATGTTAATAATTTTAACCCTGTCTACCGTAAAAGTGGTGGTGCTATTGTCGAGCACGTTCCGAATACAATAGTCTGGAAACGTAAAACTAACAAGCTTAACCAGCTAGCTAGTCGTTTCAAACCTCTAGACCTGACAAAATTTCTGGCAACGTGAATAGAAGGTGGTCGAGCGTGTTCAGTAGGTTCACCAGATTTTTATATCAACAATGTAACGCCCATTTAAGTTAATTTTTATATTTATAAATAGTTTCACAAACTTTATCTTTTTCAGATGGGCTGTGGTATCCAATGGACCAAATTGTGTATGGTATTCTAATAGTTTTATTTAATGTTATGTTGATATTATTCTTAATCATGGTATTATTCAATTTTATATTAAACATACCATTTAATTTAAATTTTCTGGGGTTATTAAGTGTGGCTTTACATCAACGTGATAGAAATGTTATTAGTCCTAACAACAGTAATGAAAGCACAAACAGAAACGAAGATAGATTGAGTGGAAATACTTTAAATAAGATTTTAGATATGTATTCCCGAGCCCTCAACATGGCTGAGAACGTGCGACAGACTCCGAGCAGTCCTACAATATGTGTTGTCAGGCCCGGCGGCAGTGCTGTGAGGAGGTCGGCTAGTACAGGACGACTGCAAGACCTAAGAAATAATGACCACACTCTGATGATGCTAAAAGATTTACCACCGAAACGAAACAGAATGTTTCAAAACGGTGGCGGAGACGCACATTAATTATTTTTTGTTAATTAAAGACTGCTCGTGTTAATAACAAAAAAACTAGCGCTGTGTATGAAAACCAAGCGCTAAATTTAAGAGGCGATAATAAAATACATAAAAACTTCCGTACAAATGAATTTAAATGAAATAAATCTTAGGTCCCCATGCGACTTAAAATCACATTTTACTACGTTGGTCGTTTTTCTTCTTTTTATCAACGTGACAGACTGACAGTAAATTCTAAAACGCAGTAAATCTGCAAAAACCCGACTTCAATTATGTCGTCGAAGTACCCAAAAACTATTAATGTTTTTCTTAATTTCTCTGGGACAGAAAGGTTCAGAAATGACGGAGAAGTCTATGTTAACATAAAAAACATGTATTAGTGGAAAATATTTTTTTAAGATTTTAAATTTTATTTTTATATTTTAAATTCTATTTGCATAGACTTTATTCTCCAATTATTCAGGTTAAAGATTAATAAGAATGTAATCGAATTCTCGTAAATTTGAAAAGTTTTTCTGGGTTTATTCTGTTTTCCTCGTACTACTTGTAGAATGGACCTGACAAAAGTTTTTTACTTTATATGCCAAATAAATCTACAAAAAATCACAAGAAAAACAGTGTTTTTAGTACTTTTCATATCTTAAAAAATGACTGAGATATTAACGATTAAAGTTCGTATTTGCGGCCGAAGATTTTTAAAACGCGGGCGGGAGCTCACTAGGCGCTGACGTCACACCCTTGGTTATTTATCAATGTAAAAGTCAAGTGCTCGCTCGTGCGCCGCTGCTACGCTGTAAAAAACTAAACTATAAAGTTTTCTTTAGTAAAATGTCAAAAAAATACTGTATAGTGCCTCAGTGCTTTAATTCAACAGTTAAAACTCCCGACAAACTCTTTTTTTATGTGCCTGAGGACCCAAAAATTAGAAAAAAGTGGATGACAGCCATAAAAAGAGTTGATAAAATATGCCCTAAAACTAAGGCGCACTGCTGTCGATCTATGTATATGTTGAATTAAATTAATAAGTTAAACTAATTTATTAATTTACTAAATTAGTTAAATTAATAAATAACATGTTAATTTTTAGTTTCTTCATAGATCGAAAAGTGTTCTCGATTCCGAACCGATTTTCAAAATTTGGCCGATGCTTCAGATGTAACTGTATGTAACAAAATATTTTCTTTCTACTAGGTATTTTAAATGAGTCAAACATTGACTCATTTATAATAGTAAAAATAAAATATATAAGTCAGAAGTATCAAACTCTTGGACCGCATTTATCATTAATTGATGTTTTTTTTTTTAATTATAGACCACCCCGTATTGGCCCGGACTCTTTTGCAGAATAGACCATCTGCCTTCCGGTCAGGCAGCTCATAAAAGGCGAGCATAGACTTATCGTCACTAACACCATGATATCTGACTAGGTGGTAGAGTTTCGCAGCGACTTGCCCGGATTGGTACCACCGCCTTACCTATTCCTGCCGCCATAAAATCAGTGCTTGCCGTTGATGTGTTCCGGTTCGGAGGATGCTTTTGCTCGAGGTCTCAGGTTGGCAACGCACCATTACCACCTTTGGTGTCTCTAGGCAACGTGAATTTCTTACCATTAGGAAATCCGTCTGCTTGTTTGCCTTTCAGTATCACAAGAATAAAAAAAACTACATTTTAAGTGACTCAATGTAAATTAAACATTCTTAGTTCACGGTTTTTATTCCGGTTTATAGTATTTATTACTAACATACCTACCTTTTTAACTTCATTTCACGAATTTCGGCCGCCGTATAATCTTGATTCTTCATAAAATATTGTGCCACTATCAAACTATCCACTCTTGGCAGATTGTCGGACTGCCCTTTTAGAAATCCGTCTGCCATTCCACACACTATAGTTTCAATTTAATGAAGGTAATCGTATGTAAGAGATAGTTTATATTATTTCTTTCAAATACAAGCCTAGACTTGAAGACGATCGAAACAAAATGTAACAAGATGCTTGCGTACCTAATCACCAAAGCAAACGCCGCCGTACGGCGTGCTGCGTCCTGCGAGCTCGGGCCGAACAAGGGTGTGACGTCATAGCATGAGCGCGCGTAATCTGAGCAATTCAAAAAAGAGCTTAAACTTCTCGTCGTTATAACTTCGGAACTACTGCATGTATTTAAATGAAATAAAAAGTAATGATAAGTATGTGATCTACGCTTCGATGTTAGGTATATACGATAGCAAGATTTTGACCCTTTTGTATTCTTCATTCTCCATCAATACCCCGATTCTTATTCCTACCATGCCAGGCTGTTCGAAAAGGGCGAGCATAGGCTTACTTTCACTAACACCGTGACATCTGACTAGGTGGTAGAATTTTGCATCGACTCGCCCGGAGTGGTATCACTGCCTTACCTATCCCTGCCCCCATAACGTCGATGCTTGCCGTTGACGTGTTCCGGTTTGGAGAGTAATGTAGCCGGTAAACTTACTTTTGTTCTAGGCCTCATCAGGGCCTCAGGTTAGCAACGCACCATTACGAAGTTTGGTGTCTCTAGGCTTCCAATACCATAAAAAAGACATTTCTCTATGGGACCTTGGTGGTCGCGGCGGCTCACGCGACTGCCCGTGGCCTGGGGGGTTAGAATGAACCATCGTCGTCTTGAAACGAACGTTCGTTTCGGGCCGCTTATAACTGTCAAACTCAAAAAGCGTAGAACGTTCGTGCCAAACAAAACGTGACGTCGGCGATAGATGTTAGACGTCTGACAATTGACAAATAACAAATTTGATATTGACGTGTTTTAAGTCATGTCGTCATAGACAAAATTTTGTTTTTCCATACAAATTCGGTCATTACCCTTCGTTTACACGATATCGCTTCAAGTTATGATTGTTCTAGCTTTATAAAAAACGATAACGTTTTGAAACGAAACGCATCGTCCAAGCGAAACGACGCGATCGCGCCGAGACGAAAGTGCACATTCTAACCCCCCTAGTGCCGGTGGGGCGCCAATGCTCGCCGAGCCAGACCCCTCGCCGTTCGCACCGCCGGTTCCCGTGGCCTAGTTGTAAGTCGTTGTCCTGTGTGCCGTTGTGTGTGTGAGTTTTTGAAATGATTTACTTTACTATCGCGTTTACGTTTAACGTCTTTGATGTATGGAGTTATTGTCAGCGCCTCTAGCGGATGGATAGTCGAAACAAATAATTTAAAGTAAATTCGAGCGAAACTTACTCTCAGCACTCTGAGGCCGGGCCCACTCTCCGAACCTTAACGCAACAGAACAGTCATAATGGCGGCAGGAATAGGTAAAGATATAGATCCCTATCCGGGCAAGTAACTGCACAGCACTCTACCAGTGAACTTGTCGGTTAATGACTTAAATACTAATCTGTGTGCCTTTTACCATCTGCATGGCAGAGGCAGATAGTATATTCTATTCAGCCGGGTTTGACCCGGACCAACACGTAGAAAATTTATAAAATTTTACAAAATTAAACAAAACTTCCCTCGAGTTTCGTAAAATGTATCTTATATTTTTCTAGAACAGACAAATAAATTGATTATAGGTGTTTAATAATAAAATGGTTTTCTGTTATATTATGGTTTAATAATCATAAAAAGAAATTCAGGTTTACCTTAGGTAATAATGGTGTATATAATAACTAGCTGTGATAAATGTGATGATGTTATATGTCCAAGTATTTTATAACGATTAGGTACTTATTGTAATTTTGAGCGAAGTAAAGTGGATTTTTATTATTAAAGTTATTCTGTAATTATACAATGTACAACCTGTGTCATGTTGCTCACTACACAATGCTCTGCTCTGCACAATGGAGTGTTATTTATCTACTAGTAATCGTAATAGATTCCTTACAATTAAATAAAAAGCTTGTCAACTTTGATGTGAAAAAGTAGATAAGATTAGATGATAATATGGACTAACCTAAAGTTGTATGAAAATTAAAAAGTAATTAATGTAATATGATTTTGTCATGTGTATGTTAAGGTAAATAAAAGAATATGTAATATGACAAATATTTTTTAGAAATTGATAGAAGAAGGCGTTACTTTGCGGAAATCCATACTTAAATCTAAATAAAATTATTTAATTTGCAAATTTTCCGCTAAAAAATGTGTATACGTATTATGGAGTAACAAAACAGACAAAATAGTGCGCTACGTGCGCTACGTGCGCTACGTACGTACGTTTCGCTTCGTAACCGAAGCATCATGAGGAGAAATCGACTGCACTCCACGAAGGTCGAGCAGATACTAGCGCGCGCGCATGCGACTCGCTCTGCTTATAGGGTTTCGCGAGTTCGCGTGCGGGTGTGCTTTAGTGAGTACGCATGGTGGGGGTAGCACCGTTGTTGTTAAACATGTGTAGCAGGGGTGAATTTGTCAAATTTGTTTGTTCGTTTAACAGTGTAATTGAGTCTTCGTTATTACATTTAATAATTTCTAATTGTTCTAGTATATTTAATTTTAATCCTTTATTGCAAGAATGGACTAATTCGAAAGTATGATCTGCTGCCAACGTATGCCCAGTGTCTATAAGATGTTTTGCAAAATGCGATTTATCTGGACGAATGTTTTTGACAGCTGATATGTGTTCTTTGTAACGAACGTAGAGATTTCGCGTCTATAGAAGCTCATAGAAAATACTTAACTCAGTTAAAAAAGCTAAACTCCCTTACTCGCCATGCTTCACATAATAATAATAAAATTATTAATTTTAATCAAATTCCAAACTCACACCCTTTTCATAGTCGTGTTAAAAATCTTACAGATGTACGCTTTCCTCAAGCTGAAATGGAACTTTTAGAAAAAGGTCTCAAATATAATCCAACACCTACATTTTCCGAAAAATCATTAGAAACACTAGCGGTTGACTCGGAGATAGCAATAGTGGTTAATAAAAAGGATAACATTGTTAAAAGCACGGTTACTC
>NJDD01001434.1:120288-143877 GCA_002245505.1 Calephelis nemesis | reverse complement strand
TTCTATTTCGTTATCTTTACAGTTTATCTAATGCACAGACTCGAAAACTGACATGATTGAGATGGTTCTTATCTATCATTCACGGAGATGTGTTCAGGCGTTAAAGGTCTTTTTTAGGCATCGGAATGGATATCAGACGCATTATGGAGTTGTAAGATAAGCACTTCCAAAATAGTAAAACTTCCCCTCCAACTTTTGAAGTAAAAAAAATAGCTATGGATCACAATCAAAACAATAATCGAAAAGTTCTTTTAACGAGATGTAGTCAGCAGTTTTTGAAATAGACCATATTTTCAAAATTCGCATTGATAACTAAACAAATACTATCTATAAAAAAGCAAAGTGATTTTGGCTGTTGAAAAATATTCATGATATTTTGAGACATCCAGTCATATATTATTTGCAACTTTCAATAAATCTCCCCCAAATCTAAATATTTCATTGACAAGTTTAACTTGTCACTTGGTCCCTCTTTTATTACAAAGATTAGGCAACAGATATACACCAATGAATTATAACAATTACAGTTAAATATTGATTGAGTTACCTAATTATAATTTCTTATAATTTATTCGAAATTTAACGTATTATAGGTGTTTTTGTGTGACGAGTCGCCATAATATTATCTAGTACTAGTGGTCGCCCGTTGGTCGAAATTCGACAATAACAAATTTTAATATCTTGTTGATAACAACGCCCATAGACCAACTACTTTGTTTCCAAACTTTTTAGTGCGCCATCTGTGATCTTTTATCGTTATCACTTATCATCAATATATTTGTTTGTGTGTGTCAAATGCATGGTAGTGTGGGTAATGTTTTATTTATTGATTTAATGTACTTTATAATCATTGTTATAGAAAAATATTAGCGTTCTGAACTTCTCCTACACATAAATTATAAGTGTGCCAAATTTTATGCTCCTGCGTCCGCGCAATTTTCGTTAAAAAGGATCGAAAGTTTAGGTTGGGATCACGTATTAACATATAGATAACTGTCGTTTTCTACATAAAATCATTGATAGAAGAATGCGTCACTATACTGAAATTCATACTTAAAAAAATAATTAATTAGCAACTTCCCGTTAAAAAGATTAAAAAATTAAAAATCAATTCTGTTCAACATAAATTGTTGTAAATGTTATTGAAAACATTAGCTTATGAGCTGTATCTTGTTACATTTGACTATCTGCCGCTGATTTACACCGATGCTGGTATTTCTACACATGACAACAGTCAACAGGACAACACGGCATTTTATCGCAAGTTGACTGTTGTATAAAGGTCAGAAGCAAGGTTTACGCTTGCTGTGTTCGCACGGTCCGTGCCTACTTGCCATATCTCCCTATTTCTTGACATAGGATGATCAGGGTACCGCGACCAACACGAGTTTGATATATTTAAAAAAAATGCTTATTTTAAAAGTAATTATCAATGAGGACCCAAATAAATGAAGCAAACAAATATACAAACTTAAATTTTAAAATTTGTTTAAGCTTTGACATCAAAAAATGCTCTCCTTGATGGCAAAATTAGTTAAGTATGTCCAAAACTACCAAGGTATGCATTTCATTTGTCTATCGAAAAAGATGTTACAAGCTTATTTATATCAATACCAGGCAAAATAAAACCAGCTTCAAAGACCATGAGAGGCGGTTGGTAGGTTGCTTCTAGAAGTTTCTTGGAGAATAGATCTATTGACGACATTCTCAAAAGGGCTAATTGGAAGACTTCCCAAATATTTAAAAAATATTATTGTCGTAGAGTAATGTCGGCAACGCATCTGTGATACTCCTGGTGTAGCGGATGTCCCTGGGCGGCGGTGATCACTTTCCATCAGGTGACCCACTTGCTCGTTTGCCCCCTCTTGTATAAAAAAAAATATTAATTTCAAATTTCCCTTATATTTAAAACAAAACCATTTTGAGACTACATATATTTCATTTTATAATTTCATTAGACACCAAAATTGAAAAAATTGAAAATTGAAAGAAAGGAACCTGTGAAGTAACCTGGAAAAGTGCAGTACTTAGTACCTACTTATTGTCTTTTTGCTTTGTTAAACTTGATTAAAGGATAACGCACATTCGGACGAACAGAGACGGTGCACATCGCAGCAGAATAATCCGCCTAAATCGCTTTCTTGTTTTGTATGGAACTACGCACGCAATGCCGACCCGAATGGCGGCGGTTTCTAGCGCGGCACTCCACGCTCCATTTTACCAAAGAGGGTAAAAATTGTATTAATAAAGTGAATTTAGGGCTAATTATATTTTACCGCTAAAGTTTTTTCCGACGAAGGCGCTACTTTACATACTTTACGATTTTAAAGTAGACTTGCCATTTTTCGTTTTTACTCTTCTGTTGGTACTAATTAACAAAAATCCGCCTATGCGATGTGGTATGTTATGTGTGACATCCTGGACCGACCCGACACGCCCCCCCCACCTCCCAACAGTGTGCGCTACCCATAAAGCAAACAATGTGCTCGCGATGGTACCAACTTACGAAGTGTCCTTTAATAAGTTGTTGAGAAAAATGAAATGAATTTCAGTAAAGTTGCATCTTTTTATTTTTTAGCAAAGAAATATGATCTTTGTACATTTACAGGACTCGTCTATTTACAAATTCAGTAACTGAGTGCGAACAAACTTTATTCACACTTACCTTCTATATATCTCTTAATTATATAACATCCTCTAATAACCTCACTATGATAGTCATTCGATTATGAAAGATGAATACTAGATAAATATTACTTTCATACTGGATATGTTAATGAACGATATTAATTACACAGTGCATTGAACTTGGCGATTAGGTACTTCAGCCACGTAAAAGGAATAAACAATAATAATGATTGTGAATAATTGTCAGTAAAATACCATTAGACGATAAATGTTACCGTTAGTTAAAATTGTCTACTTTGTTTATCAAATTATAAATAACTCAAGGAATAAGGGCCTAATGTATTTACTACTCGTTGAGTATTAGAATAGTCCAGTCGAATAACATTTTTTATCAAAGCGCATTTCTCATATTTGCATTTTCTATATAATATTAATTTGTTGTAATGATACAAAGTACCAGTTAAAAAAATCGGAGACTCAGTGTTTTTGTAATTTCTCGATAACGATCAAATTTAACAAAAAGGGGTAAAAAAATACGCAGAGTATAAAATTTGACATTTTAAAACAACAGGTGTCCGAAAAACAGTGTGAAGGAATTATCGGAGACTCATTCTTTCTCACACTTTTTTCAGATCTGTTCATTCAAGTGGTGATATATATTTATTTTTTATAAACAAACAAATACACATTAACTAGCACTTTTATCGCCACGTTTGTCGAGGGTTAAATCCCTATAACAAATTAAATTTATTTACATTATGCGATATTAAGCATACCTAGCCTAACTAGTCTCGAGAGAACAGAACTAGGTTGGTCTTAGTTAGACCGATTTAATGGTCTTGATCATGCTTACAGGCTTGCTTGCTAAATATCGCATAGTGTAATGAGACAGCGGCTTAGGCCTTAATCCGTTCAGTGGGGTTACCATAAGCTCTTAAAACAGTGTTATTTCAATAATACTAAATGTCATCGGAGAAAGACAACCTTATGACGTATGCTATAAAGTTGCTTAAAAAACCGAACATTTATCAAGATGGAAATAATACTGCTATAAGCATTCATGGTAGGGCCCCAGTTCGTTTCGCGCACGGCAGAAGCGAAGACGTCATGGCTGCGGCGTGCACAATGGCGTGCTCAAACGTGATTTAATAGATAGAGTAAGTAACGAATTTCAACATAATATTATATTCAAGTCAGCAACTTCTACTCTAATGTAATTTCATTAGTTAGATTGATCCACAACTCTCAATATATCCATAATTGTTATTTTTTCCGTAAAAATAAATGTTGTTTTGCCCATAGCTTTCTTTTTTATTATATTATCTTATCTTGACAACCAGGTAGTGTTAGAGCTCATATAAAGAAGGGTCTGAACTTAGCCAAAGTACTCAGTTCTGGTGCCAGATTTAGTTCAAGGTTAAGTTAACGAAAACAAAACAATAAATGTATGTGCATCTTGTCTACCAATATTAAAAAAGTAATACACATATAAATTTTATTCTTGCAAGAAACAAACATGTTCCTTCTGCAGTACGCCGAACGAACACAAGTGCCCTGACTGTGAGATTGCTTTCGGACATACATATTTTTTTTAATTTAAAGAATAGCAAAAAGTCTTTTTCATATTTTACGAAAGACATAACTCTTGATTCCTAAGAAGTCATGTTTGTTTTCTATATTCTTTAATTTATGAAATGTATTTACGGAACAAAAGATTAAAATTTCAAAATTGCTAAGTTTATAATGTTAGTGGTTACAAAAGCCATTTCTTTAATATTAGATCCCTAATTAACTGTTGGAACCTATAGTTTGATATATATCACGAGTATTATTTATATTGTATAAAACTCAATTTTGTATACGCGGCCTGTCAAGCCCCACGCAGTACTAGTGTGACAAATAAAACTAAAATTATACGAAAAAAAATATCAATATTCATTGTTAGGATCGAACAACGTCTGTCAGTTTAGCTAGTAATATAAAAATTAGTCTCTATTTCCCGCCGTAATCTGTGCTCAGCTCTGCTTCGATTGAAGCAAGGTTTGAAAACAAACGTTTAAATCGCAAAAAGGCTGTGTTTGCAAATTGTGCATGAACAGTGCCATTCCAGAAATAAAATGGAATAGTTTTCTGGGTTTGAGTCCTAATCTACCACTACTGTAGGTACAAGTTATATATAGGGACTGTACAAGACTGAAATTGTAAGGAAATGTGGATATCAAATTAACCTTGCAATATACAATCAAATTGAAATTTTCGCTATTAGATTTCCCAACTAAGGCAAGAGAAATGGTGTGTATACAATCTTATATCAAGGTGTACACAACCTAGTGGATTCGGCTGTGTTAAAATAGCGTTTGAACGTTACATGTCCTTTACTTCAACTTTCGATACACATTACGAGACCAAACTTATGCACATAAAGAATCATACCTTGTTGAGACAACAGTCGGACTACACTACACTGACATGACATACACATATATCTAGTTGTGTATGTCATTAAATTTATTATAAGCATACCCCGTAGTTATAAAGGGGTATAAAAAGATAAGACGGAAGAAAACAAAACGAGAAAAATTATATATGTATATATTTTTTTAAAACAGAATGAAAATATAATATATTAAAAAAATAGTAAAAAATATATTCATAAAATATAGCAATACATGAAAATAATATATTATATTAAAATACCTCGAACAGTCAAGTCCGACCGGACCGCTACACCACAGTGGCTATCATCATTTAAAATTTTGAATTTTTTTTTTGTTCAACTTGTAGAAGATGACTTTTCGCGTGCTCTATAAGTTAAAAAAAAATGGACTAGAGGTAAATATTCAAAACCCATTTTGTACAAAGCTGCAATTGTGAGGGAATATTCTTTCAATTGTTTATAAAACAAATGTAAACTGCCAGCCTATTCTGCCAGTTCCAAATGTCTGCCAGAAAAGAAGGAATACTATCATAAAAATTAAATAATTTAAATGACGATGATGTAACGGCGAGAACACTACCAGATTCCCGAGGAGCGCCGATTGACCCACGAAACCTAATATAAAAATAAAAGGAGCCAAGTGCGAGTTGGACTCGCCCATGAAGATTTCGGCAGCAATAGGCATTCATAATATAAGTTATTTTCAGGCTGAAATTCTCAGCTATTTTCATATGTTCATACAAACTATACAGTTGACTTAGTTTACGGCGCTGCTACAATTTGCGCGAATTGGTAATATCAAATACATTATATTAAAAGGCTTATGCTGAACGGTTGCGCGATTTTAAACTAAGCAGCGCCATCTCTTGAAAGTGAAGTACAACAGCTATTACAACTGTTGGTGTTAAAGTACCTATTTAAAAAACTACTTACTATATCTCGTTCCAATCTATTTTCTGTGCAAGTTTATATGGTATTGTATGTCATATATATTTTTTAGTTTATACATTTTTTTGTTTAAGAAGTTACAGAGGTTTTACCACTTTCAATGTATGAACATTTTTGAGTTTTAGCTCTAAGTATGCGGAACCCCAAAAATTTATTGTTATTTTTGTGTGAAAGCGGTTGCGGTTTAGAATACGTCTGCTTACTAAGTTTCAACAGCATAGCTTTCATAGTATCGAAAAAAGTGGCTGTGACATACGGACGGACAGACAGACATAACGAATCTATAAGGGTTCCGTTTTTACATTTGATTAAGGAACCCTTAAACTCCCAGACTTGTGGGAAGAGGGGTTTTTATGTACGACTATTACGTTGCCAACCTCACGGTTTTTACAACTTTACCGAACTTTGCAAAGAGGGTCAGCCAGATATATCAGTAACTCTTCTACTATATAAAGATGACTTCAGCATGGATACGTTCCACTCCAAGTCGATTTATTGAAGCTTATACAAAGCAGGAAATTTTTCGCGGCCGTGATTTCACTACGCGTAATCAGTATGGAGTTTACGAAGCAACTGTTTTTTTACAGTGTGAGCTCATACTTATGGCAAACGCAACTTTTTTAATTCGGTAAGAATGGTAAGCGTAAGAGAGATTCCGCAGTACGTCCGATCCGAATCCGATCCGACCCTTGAAAATAAGTTTTGCAGCCGTAGAACTATATCTATGGTAATTCACGCACTAGATCCGATCTCCGTCATCCGATTTGTTTCCGTCATTCTAAAATCTCCATTTCGGAGATTTTTGACGGACCAAGTAGCCATAGTACTATTTGTATGAACGCTCGCGCACTGCGTCTGAGTTAAAGCTGACCCGCGTACGAGCAGAGAGAGAGAAGGGGGTGTGCGACTGGGTGACGTGGAATGGCAGGCATCTAGTGTATTTAGTATTAGTCAAAGAGTAAAATAAGTTTCCATAAAGTAAAAGAGATAGCTCTTTGTCGGTTTTCGAAACCTATGGAAACTTTAACTTTAACAGTCCCCGTTTAATTGAAATAAAATATGTGTCTGTATGAGTGTATATTATATTTACATACACACTAAGGATATTTTTTTACTTTAGTTGTATTGTAAGGCTATGCGCGCACTAGTGATTTGGATAGTACCGTATCAGTAGCTAAAATGGTTAGAGCATTCGTCGACTTGAGACCGAAAGTTATGGGTTCAAATCCTGACTGGAGTCTTCAAATACTGACTGGATTTTTTTTTTCTTTAAAATTTATAGAAATATATTATGTATCTTAGTTTTCGTATATTTATTATTAGGTATCATAATTATGTACTGTCATGGCGATTCTCATATTTCCTGACGCTTCCTGGTATAACATTGCGTGCTTATTTTAGAAAACTGCTTTTAATTGTCGATCTTGCAAAAGGGGATGTACATAGAAATCTTTACGTTTTCTGTGTCTGTGAAAGGACTCATGGTATTTGTCTAGGTGTACAAATTGACTTATTTTAAGAAAGAACATATTATAGTGTCAAGGATTTTCTTGTAGAAAAGAAGTTATAGTAAAATAATTGTCATAATTAATAAACAAATATACTTAACGATATGGTTGCCGTGGAGTTTGTTTCGCCGTTTTTTCTCCTGTCTAGCTTATATATATATATATATATATATATACCTAGTTTAAATTTTTTTGGTAATAAATGATTAAACTAGTTATTAATATAAATAATTGGCTTAAAAGTTAAATATTAAAATAAATATTTAATTTTTATAGAAATTAAAATATTTGCACACCAAAATATGGTAGAATATGTTGATATTCCTTTCATGATCAACGATGTGAACACTGCTGTGGCTCCGTATAAAATGACGTAATTCGATCCGAGTTTTCACGGGTTTGGATCGGACTAGTGCGTAAGCAATATCCGAATTCAATCCGAGTTTTCTAGATCAATATTTTCACGGGTTCGGAACGGATTCGGATTGGACGTAGTGCGGAATCTCTTTAACACTAATGTTTATATTTTTTAGGGTAATTTTAATTCAAATTGTAAAAATAACATTCCTTCACATTATACAAATTCAATACAGTCTGACAAGTGTTAGTGTGGACAAATATCACTTGCGATGTGGTTACGTCATTTTAAACATTTGCTTAAATATACTTTTCCATATAAATAGTCAATTTTTAAGCCACTTCCCGAAAACAGTTTTTAGAAGCTTATTAAATAGTTACAACAATATTCCGAACAAACAGTCTTAAACATACCAACATCGTTATCGCAAATGAAACCTTACATCAGGTACAAAATATCAAACATAACATAACATAATACTTATGAATTAGCAGTTCATGTTAATAATGCGTTAACAACCAGCTATCACAATATTTTTTTAAAAGCGCCCGCGTCTTTTTACAAATCGCGTATATTTGTAGTTTTAAAAAAGTTATTAAGTTACGTTTATGTATAAAGTAACTATATCTAAACCAGTTTTCGTTTGCTTTTCCACGCTTCTGAGCTTGGTCTTTGTTTATAAAAACATAGATTAGGTAGATAGGGGAAACTTGCATAAATCGTATTTTATTGCATTAGCTCGAAACTAAACACAACAAAGTTATTTCATCATTTATATTTTACAAGCATTTGAGAGTTGTTTATTGTTTGCAGCCAACTTTTCGTAATACCTAGGATTCTATATATGTTTATAGGAACGTGTTCGTCACAGGTAGGTAGGCATATCAACATATTGGAGTTTTAATTGGAAGGCAATTTAAAATATTTTAAATTACCCTCACATGTACTTATAATTTGTATCTAATGTTAATACTTAATTCGTACTATCACGAATTGAGAATAATTCAGTATTAACTTGTTTAAAGCATCAGAAAATACTTGGTCCTAAGATTTAAGGCTCTTAAAAGTTATACGGATAGAAGTTTAAAATTTTACGAAGTTTGTCGTATTTATAAAATACCTAAACCAACATTTGCACCAGCATTTAAAAGGTTTAAACTTACACCAAAGAATCGATCGGGACAAAAGTGTAAGTCAGGATATGGAAGATCGGTCACATTTAACAGCTTAAATCTTTTTCGGAATAACTACACGAGATCTACGCCACTACGCTTTTTACTTTCTAAGCAGAACAGGTTTAATGGAAAAAAACCTAGCTGGTTGGAAATGATATTATAATTTCTGGTAAAATCCCCCAGAGATATCTTTGCGAACACTAGAGCCTACATTCATAGTCCGTCGCAAGAGGTTTAACTACAAAAAACATTTTATTTCTTACGGAAATATAAAACAATTGGTCAATGGGTATTAGGATATGAAACTCAACGGTGGCTCAATGAGTGTAAGAAATTTAAAAAAACATAGATTTCTAAATTGGCTTATTTTAAATATAAATGTGCAAAATATGAAAGGCTTCTTGATGAACGAAAATTCTCAGCCCATCAGATTTCCGATGCAAATAAAACTGGCCAAAGTACAGTAGATGAAGGGTTTGAAGCGACTTGAAGGACAAACATCAGGTAAGAACTGTTACCAGTGGAGAGCGTGGTGTAAACACTACATGTATCTGCTTCATCAATGCGCAAGAGAATGACAGATGATCTCAAAAGAGGAAGCCCACCCAACTGTTCATATTTAATTATTTCGAAATATTTTTAGAGTGACTGGCACATCTTATTTATGAAGTGTAAAAAACTAGAAAGAGAAAAGAACACGTTTTGTTGATCTTGGATGGACATCCAAATTGAATGGCCATACTAATACAGTATACACTACTAATCTCACACGAGTTTTGTGAAGCTTTTTTGAAGAGATTTATAAAGATTTTTTAAAGGTCTCGTTACCACCAACCACCAATATTTGAATTCTGTGGATTGTGGCCCTGCAATCGTTTTAAAATTAGAAATGACGAATGCGATGTTCTTGATGAAAACATTTCTGCAACAGTTATTACTTCGCTATATATATATACCTAACCGTAACGCAGGAAACTCAAAAATATGCCACTAACTTCACTACCTTCTAATCATCCCACATATGTTAATGAGAATATAGAATTAGAAGATATTAGATCTGCTAACATAATAAATAAAAGACGATTATGATGTTGAAGAAATTATTACCATTGGGCAGCCTTCAACAGTCGAAACGAACTATAAAAAAATCAACAGCTCAAGTTCTAACTAAAAGCTCGTATAAAAAAGTTAGAAAAGAAATGAGGAGTATATAAAGAACATGGTTTGAGAAACATGATATAAATTAAAGGTCAATAAATTTTTTGAGCTGGTACTAAAAATACGTAAAATTATCTTCGTGATTAATGTAAAGAGTTAGAAGAGACAATCCGATCATCTAGTGCATCAACTCAAATTATTATGATTAAAGATAAGATAATTAATACTAGAATACTATTAAAATACATTACAGTGGTAGGTTCCTACGATTTAAGCCAAATGCTTCTTAAACGCACTGTTTTTCGGATTTTTTTCAACAGAAATTAATCTTTTTTAAAATTGAAATGAATTTATTGTTGAAACAGCAACAAAAATTGAAAGTTGTTTTCTCTTCATTTTTTCTAAATTATTTGGTCTTAAGGTGCGAATAAGGCAAGTTTCCCCAAGTTTTTTTATTGGCATTGTAAAAAAATAAGAAAATGTCAAACATAAATAATTTAATAGCAAAAAGACCGACTTCGATTTCAGTAAGTCATCTAGTTACACAAAAATTAGATATTTTACTGGATTTGTCATCAGATCCAGATTAAGTGGCAATGGGACCACTTCATAAGTACGCTGTTTCATATAACAAAAATGAATTTTTGAAAACGGTTCAGAAATGACTACGACGAAATTTTAGATAAAAAATTATCGGAGTCGCACATATATAACCTCTTACCTTTTTCGAAAATGGTTAAAAAGACAGTACAACGATTTTAATAGTTAATCAATATTTTTTATGGATAAGAGGGTTAACTAATATCAGTAACATTTTAATTAATATCCATTTAGGAGTTGCAAAATAAAATCTTTTTTCGAGCCTTGCGAAATACTCTAAATTTATATGAAGATATTATAGTCGTATACAGGTAAATGCTTTAGTTTCCAGTTAGTTTAATGCAAAAAAATTAGGCTGCTTTTGACCGAAATGCGACAATGTTTCTTTTTTCAACAATAACGTATTAACACATTACTAACATGCTAATGGATAGCGCCCACTGTTCGGGGCGGAGCGTGTCGGGACGGGGCGCGTCGCATCGGCGCAGATTTTTGTAACTCAGTACCAAAGTACTTAGAGCAACGAAACAGAGAGGCCACTCGACGTTAAATTCGTCAAGTATGGAAAGTGGTGCCATCTAGTAGTTGTCATACGAATCTCAAAGTATGGAAAATGGTGCCTCTAGTAGTTGTCGTAAGAAACTTTAGCGCTCTAAAGTAGAAAATTGATCATTTAGTAGAAAACGAATTTGTTTTTTATCTAGAAGGTATTTTGATGGGAAATGATGTTATGGCTTGTGATAATACGGCTTACAATCAATTGACTTTATGAGAGACAAAGTTTCTAGCATGTGACTAATATAGTAAGCAATGAGTATGACATACGAAATTATGAAAACAATATTGTCTGTTGACAATTAATGTGGATGAAATTATGGCAAATGATATTAAATCTAAAGAATAAAGGGTTCTAAAAAGCGATTAGCCTTTTGGCACTTCGGGGTAAGCGCACGGAGAGCCTCGCGGAATTCCGCCGTGGGAAAATCCCCCCTGGATGCGCCCCGGCCCGTCCAACTGGGCGCTATCCTTAATGGCACACAGTAACAGTAACCCTACAAACTTCATTTCGTTGTATAATCACACTAACATGTGGTAACCACGCTTTCTTGTCGTGTCAGTCATTTAAATACGATATTGTACATTATCAAATACAGAGCCATTAACTCTATTTACTATAAACTATGACAAATAAATAAAAACAATACAGCTACCTTCTATCTTGACTATTACAAAACTACGAAACTATTACTTAAGCAAATACACTAAGTCAATTAATATTGATATAGTTATCTTATTGCAAGATACATGTTTAATGACTAGAATCAAAATCTCGTGCAATGAACAATATCCATTACCTGCGTCATGTTGGTACCAATCAAAGTGGGACCATTTCCACCATGTTGATACCAAGCAATGTCTGACCATTTCCACCGTGTTGATGACAAGCAATGTGTGACCATTTCTACCATGTTGATACCAAGCAATGTGTGACCATTTCCATCAATTAGTTTTACAATAATGACCAACGCTGGCTAGTGCACTCTTTTTGGATACTACCTCAGTGCTCAGAAATTATACATCACATGAGGTGCTAATCGTTTAATTATTTTCATTGCGGAAACACAAGAAATCTTCACAAGTCAAGGTGTCCATTTAAGGATATCAATGATAAGTACAAAAAAGCATCTTATGATCTACATGAATTATGAAGCCAGCGATTACACAGTGATGATTGTAAACCAATAAACATAAAAATGGTCAAGATATACGATACATATTTCGTAACAGTACGTACTATTTATTTCCTCAACAAACACACCAAAAAATAGTTGTATGCAAGCTAAATTTATATTAAGTTAGTTGAGTTTAATTATGAAGTTAAATAAAGTTACTCGTAAATAAAACATTGTACCTAAACAACATTTCTAATACTTACATGACAAACCAACACAGTAGCAACTTCTCGACTTTACGTAGTCTCATTCTATGCAGTCAGCAAAAAATATTTAATGGTAAGTTTGGAAAGGCTTTGTCTGCACCAATTAAAGAAATTTTTATTTGTTCCTAATATTACTTACTTGCACCCCCAAAACAAATTTATGATTATAAGGCATTGGTTTTTATTTCAATACATGTTTAACTTTTAAACATTCGCAAACATTTTAAATGTATTCGGACAAACAATGGGAGCACATTTAGATACAATTTTGTGATAGATTTGCAAGTATGACGATGGATGGTCTTGTACAATGAATGTTCACGTTGCGGTTACTTTGATTTGTGTTTATTTAAGATCGTATTAATATTGTCATCATAAATTTTAACACTAATGTCGCTTATGACTAGAAACGCAGGGCGGTGGGATTCATAATAAAAAAATATAATATTAATTACATGACTAGACATTTCTCTCTTCCACTAGTAGCTGAAGCTTCACCACCATCTTTAACGACCTTATCTTTTTTCTTCTTGCCTTTTCCGTCAACTTGAAGCGAAACGTTTCTATTTTTTTCCATATTAAGAAGCTCCTGAAATATGCAATTACAAAATTATTGAATGGAATACAAAAAAAATGTACAATAGTCGCTAGTCCGTGTGTTGCCTATACCAGCAGACGCTTGGTTTGTACCTTTTTGTTTTTAAATTAATAATCTTATGAGCTGGGATCTAGGATGATTGAATACTCCGCGAAAATAAAATGGTTGGTAAATGCCGCTAAAGGTAAAAGAGAAGTTCTGTGTTCTGTCCCCATTTTCCTAACTAAGCTACAGCGCATTGGCATTCGTGGCGATGTGCTCGATTTATTCAAAAGTTACCTCAGCAACCGATCACAATTTGTTATCATCGAGGAAAATGTAAGTGACGACGAATTTATTTCAGACGGTGTGCCTCAAGGTAGTGTTCTTGGTCCTACTTTATTTCTTATTTATAGTAATGACCTATGTCAATTGCCCCTACTTAATTCCCAAATATTCGCATATGTCGATGATACTGCTATATTAGTAAATGGTTGTTGTTGTTCATGGGCAAATGTCAGATTAAATGCAGAGTTAGGATTGCAAACTGTTTTGACATGGCATGGCACAGTCTTCTGACCCTAAACATCCAAAAAACTAAATATATCACGTTTGCACCTCAACTTCGATCCCAACTTGATGCTACATTTTCACTTCAGGCTCACCAATGCCCAAACACGGAAGTTTGCTCATGTTTCAGTCTCTCTCGTACTCATAATATTAAATATCTTGGGGTTATTGTTGACAGTGTACTGTGCTGGAAAGAACACATTGAATCGCTCACTTCACACATGAGAAAATTAATCTTTGCTTTTAAAAAATGAAGGACCAGTGCTGACATCTCTATTCTTAAAACTGTTTATTACTCCCTCGTACAAGAACTACTTTCTTACTGCATAATAATCTGGGGTGCCTCCGCTAAAATTAGATTCTTGTATTTGGAAAGTGCCCAAAGAGCTAATTTAAAGGTAATGGCTTATAAACCTAGGAGGTTTCCTACAACTCAATTGTATAATCTATGGTAAGTCCTGTCTGTAAGAAAATTATACATACAACGTTCTATATTACGCAAGCACTCATTTCTACCTTTTAATCCTAATCTATTCAATAACAAAAAAAAGACATGATGGAGTTGTGATATTAAGAGATACCGACTAATATCATTAAGACATCAGTTTCTCTTTATCAGTCCCATTTTATACAAAAAATTAACAGAGTTCTCAATATTTCTCCTCTGTAGTTTCGGGATTGCAAATTGAAATTATTTCAATGGCTTTTAGGCTTAAATTACGATGATGTAGAAGAGTTAATTAAATTTTAAACTACCCTTAATTTAATTCAATTTAATATAGTATATCAATATGAGATTTTTTAGACACACAAACACACATACACACACGTACACACATACACACACTCACGCCCGCAACTTTCGAGATTACTTATATTAGTTAATTTTATTTATCATTTTTGGAACAACTTCCGTTTGGTTTTCGGAGGTGGCGTTAATAACTGCGACACAGTCTCTGACTAATGAAGTTATTATCGTTGAAACTTGTAATTGTATAATTGTTGCAAATAAATATTTTTAATTTAAATTTCAATATCATTCATTCGTTGTAGTATTTCTATTCTTGTTCACTTGGTCTTGATAATTTCCAACTATACTGATTGTCTACGGCTGACTAATGTCCCTGTTCTCCGTTGTTGTTTACCGAATTGGACTCTTGCGAAAAAACGGAGCTTAAGTCTGTCTGATCTATGTCTTGATAATTTTTGAACGGTATGACCAATTTCGCACAGAATATTTTTGTTTGAAAGCAGAAGTAACCGAGAGGATTTCGGGTTCACTTATAAGTTCTGTCGGGGGTTCATTCTAAATTTTTAGTTTCAAAGTTATTAAAATTAAGCGCAATAAAATTGCAAAAACCGAATCTAGCTATTTCTGAAATACTACGTTGCGATTTGATAATTCCTTTGATATAAGATATCAAATGATTCCAAAATAGTTGCACAAAATTTTTAGTAAATTGTTTTTGAGATTAGTAAGAAATTTTTTAGTAAGTGTATATAATACATTATATGAACAATGACGAAGTCGCCAACATAAGCGAAAAATTTATTCACTTTTTTAGTCGGATCATGATACAATTAATATCATTATCTCTCTTTCTACAAAATATCCTGAACCTGAAATGAAAGACGTTTCAGTAAAAACCAAGTGCCTGATGTCAGTGCTGCTTAATTTTCAATGAGGAAGTGGTTGTTCCTAGTTTTCTAAGTGAAATTGAAATTTCTTAAAATGTTTGTTTGACTCGTCTGTATCAGGTTGACTGGTATCGTCCCACGACTGAGGTGTGTACATTGTTACCCTTGCTCAACCGCTAACAGCTTTTGAAAACTTAACATACCTGAAAAAGTTGAGTGACGTTGTGATTAGTTTTAGCTGAAGTCTCCATAAATGACACACCCCATGCCTGAGCTTGCGACTGTCCCTCAGCAGCCGACACTTCTCGTATTTCTGGACTCTCGTCACATTTATTGCCAGCTAGCATTACGGGAATGTTTGGCAAATCTGTTCCTTTTATTTCTTTTATTGATTGCCATATAGGTTTTAACTCTTCTAAAGACTGGCGACTACTCACAGAGTACACAAGGATAAATGCATGACCCTAAAATGTTGTGGCAATTAATATCCAAAAATAAAGCATTAACACATGCAATTGCTGTGGCGCATTATTTTTATATAGTCAGTACATTGGTATTAATTCAATTGTTAACGTTATTGATAAAATCACTCGCTATCAATCTAGCGAAAAAGAAATTAGACAATGGTGTGTGTCTGCCGTAACTCCTAAACGAATAGACCGATTTTGTTGAGGATTTTTTTTATAAAATCTGACGGGATCGCAATGTTTCTTAGCACATTTTGGATAGATCTTGGCGAGGGCAATAAAAACCCCACCCATATGTAAAAATGCAACAATTTTTGAAAAATACCACAGAAGTATTTTGTGTTTTCCTACAACCAGCAGATCCATCAGTTTGTTTGGCTTGAGTTAGATTAACAAATATGTATTTTATGACCCGCGTACATCTAATTTAGCAACAAAGCTTTCATCAGGTGAGATGTCATCGTACTTAGCTATTATCTACATTTCAAATAAAATCACAATATACCTTGCTTATAGACAACCTCTGCATAGCGGGGAACTGGTGAGATCCAGTTGTGTCTGTTATTTGTAAAGTGCATATTGTCTTATTACTACTTATAACCTGTAACAAAAAAAAATCAATGCAATATTACTACCATTCGTTGCCTTTCTTTTCTCTCTCAAATCGGTACTAGCTATTGTAATGTGATAGCGCGAGCCATAATGTTATATTAGGTAAATTATATCATCCTATTTTTAAAAGTGGCGATAGAGATAGTATCAATAACTATAGACCTATTTCTGTCTTGAATGTAATGTCCATAACATATAAAAAGTTAAGCTGTAACCAACCTGTTGAGTTTATAATAAGTAACAATATGTAACTACGTACTTATATAATAAGCGACATTGTAAACTTGTTCATGGTTCGAAAAAAAAATATAAACATTTTTGAATTTTGAATATTTAAAAAAAAATCTGCTCCTGTAACCGTTATACTGAGTATGCGAATAAATCACAAATAATCACTGCTACAGACACCTAAAAGGATATTACAGATTTCCTTGCAAGTCAAAAAATAAACGGATTTTTCGTACCAGCTTCATACAATTATTTTGCAAATAATATTACTGACGCATTTTTATACCAAATTGACTTTAATGAGATATTTCCTTAAAGTAAAGACCAACAATACTCATATCCATCAAAAAAACCAAGTCTCAAGAATTCAAGTTGCTATATCTATGGAGATCGATTTTTAGCCCACTGTGCGTCGGGTGAAATATTTTCAAATTTATTTGAGTACAAGAATTGACCGAACTTTACCGAATTAATAGCTGTGCCAGATGAGGGATCAGCTTCTTTTAAAAAAATGTGAACTATAAAGGGTACCTTATCCTCTTTTGAGTATTTGAATTTATCCTCAAGACAGGGATGCGTGTAATTGGTCTGTATTGAAGCACTTGGAGAGGACTTTTTTATATGTTGGTCGTCGCCTGCCGCCTAGTTCAAGCTGGCGGGACAAAATCAAAGTCCTAATTTGCAGGAACTTGTGTTAATAACTTGTAAACAACCCTCCGCGAAAACACACAATCGATTACACTAATCACCTAATTAGGATACTTAAATGCAGGTGCAAGGTAAGTGATAAGGAAAGATGTTTTTAATTTACAAAACATTTCGCGGACACTGTTTAAAAAACCCTTAAAAATAAGTGTACTAACAAACTAGGGAAATGAAGAGCCGTTTCTGCCTATAATACAATATATTAGTAACACATATACCAAGACAAAAGAACTGTTCACATAATTTTTCCTGTTTAAAAAAAAATAATGAATCTTAGCTATACAAAAAAGTTGTGTAAAGAGCTAATTTTAGTAAAAAAATAGTAAACCGACGCGCGTTTTATACGTAACTTTTCAATGTTTTAATTTTAATTAAAGATTATATTAGTTCCTAGACCTTGCAAATGCATAAAAGATAAAAATAATGATGATTTTGATTGATTATTGTATTTTTAAGGTGAAAATGAGGTGGACGCGAACTGGTATACTAATTTAACGAATAAGCCAGTTTGCGTCTAGGGTCGACGCGAACTCATCTTACTATTTCTAACTTGATCCTTTATTTTAATAAAGAAATATGTTATAAGGATGGGGTTTTATTTTGTTTTTACCATTATTATTATGCTTATTAAAATAGCCATTTTGCGTCCACATAATTATGGTAATAGGAAAAGATATAGATGTCAAAATTTACCTGGACGCAAACTGGATGGACGGATTATACTATATACCAGTTTGCGTCCTTTTGTTTATTTAAATGGTAAATCTTAATTAACTGTTTATAAAATTAAACCAGACAGTTATAGATAGGTGGTAGTCGGTAGAGTGCATTGTATATTCCCTTCGGAACCACCACCACCGCTCCGGAAGTGAACAAGCGCATTAAACTATTTCTGCCTTCTTCCACTGATACACAAGCAGCTATATGATAAATTTTAACTATATAAAGACAAATATACTATAATATACTTATATTCAGGCTTGTACTCCCGAAAGTTGACAAAGGTACGGTTAGCCTAAGATACTTAGTTCCACAATGCAATAGATGACAAACCTATTGCCAACCGGGCACATGTTCTATCCCGGATGACGATGTTTTCATTAGAAAAAGATAAAGAGCATATCAACAACGAAAGAGGGAACACGATAGGTAAAAATTGAAGGAAACTAAAGATTTTTGTAAAATGGACCTGCTCGATGTGAAATCTCTAAGAGAAAATTAACTACCTGCAGATCTAACAAAATCGTTTAAAGATTTTAAAATGTCTGTATTCTAAAACTAAGATATTGTGGATGCGAAAAAAATAGAATTATATGACCTAGTGGTGACCTGTCTTATATAAACAATCGATGATGTAATTTTGGGCTAGAAATCATCTGAGCTGCAAACAGTAATGAACTAATGATTGAGGATTGGAAAGAAAAAGGCGTATCTACATTTGTATGCAAATGAAACCAAAATAGCACATGAAAGAGATGTAGTCATAACGTATTCAAGAGTTTTAGTAGACGTAGTAGCGCTGGTGCAAATAAATGAATTTGTTTATCCCGGTAGTGCTTTTTGCAGGGATAGTTTAATTAACGGCAATCGTAACAATAAGATCAGAGAAAGAGTAAGACTAAAAATAAGTATTTTGTTACAATAATGAGTAAGGGCATGTTCCGTTATTTGGTACACGTTGTAATAATGACATTAAAGATTGCCAGTACAGACATACATTGCGAAACTGGAAGGACGTACTTGGTTACCCGGGGAGACCTAAGTTAATATATCATGGGCAATTTAACCCAGGGCCAACGCTTGCCGTCACAGTCTCCACAACCAGCTTCTTCGTTTGAAAAAATGAATTAATATGAAGGAAGCTAGTGACACTTGGTACTCGATATTCTCTGCCAACCCAGTAAGGAACTAGGCGTGAACATATGTATTCATAAAGAAAGACTTAAAACCCAACGTTTCTATGATCTCCCCTTAACCCCTTTATTAGTTGGTGGACGCAAACTGGTCCATGGGTGGACGCGATCTGGATTTTGTGGACGCAAACTGGTCAAATCACCATATTCGATTACTAATCACTAGACATTTTGGCTAAAACTTAGCTTAATCCTAAAATAGACTGTACTACGGCTGGGTTACAATATTAGTTAATTCCAAAATAGATCTAGAACATTTTTATATTTTACCTCAAACCAGGAAACTCCAGTAATTGGACGCGAATACTCCATCTTCGATGAATGAGGAGTCAGGGAGTTATACTAGCAACAAAGAATATTATGGATTTGGTTTATCTTTTTTGCATGCCTGGATTCGGACTTTTGAGTGTATGCTTCATATCAGTTACCGTTTAGATATAAAAAAGTGGCAAGTCAGAGGCGACAACTATAAAGCTGCTGTGAAGCAACGCTCACAGGAGATCCAAATATATTTTAAAGATCATTTGGGTCTCATAGTAGATGTACCAAAACCTGGCTATGGCAATACGAATGATGGAAACACTGCGTAGATTTTTTTCCAATGCTGAACTAAGCAGCGTTAGATGTAACTGTTATTCGGAGATTTCATTTAATTTTAAGAACTCTGTCATTGGGATATGACATAAATTTCGTGGAATTCGAAAAGTTTTGCTCTTCGATTTCGAAAATTACATCTTGATCTTTACTCGTGGTATTCCATGCCCGTTACTATGCATAAGATACTAGCGTGCAGGATTGATAAAATCTTGTCTTCTTCCAATTGGGCAGCTTTCCGAAGAAGCCCAAAAAGCAAGAAATAAAGATTGTCGTCGATTCCGTGAGCAATCTCAATTTGCCACAAATAAAGATCTTTTGGGAATGCTATTGATTACATCCAATCCTGTAATTGACACTTGAGTTGCCACGTAAAAAGACCACTGCTTTGCAAGCAGAGTTTCTGCAGTTGATTATCCCACCTTTAATACCATCTCAATCATCATCAGTTCGCATAATAGAGGAGGATGATTACTTGTTGGGAGAGTGATGATAATGACTATTAATTTTCTGCTCTTTTATGTTTTGTTTTAATATTTTTCTTATGTATTGTACCTCATATTTATTTTATTTTTTTTTCTTTATTTCGACATGCCAACAGCAATAGACACACAATATTACAATATAACACTTAAAAATACACAAACGTCTGTATGTATGACAATAAAAGGCATGCACAGCATTCTTAATAAAAAAAATATCAGCCAACATGTTGCTGCAGATGATGTAACATCACTTAATGATAATACACCTAATAATGATAATACTATTGGTAATGCTAATACAATTAAAATTTAAAGGTAAATGAAAATAATGTTATGCAAGAAGATACGCTGCTTTTAACTTTTTTTTGAGACCAAGACAAGTGTCATCAAAGATATCTAAATCTTTTGCCATACCTTTGACAGAGGAGAGTAATTTCGGAGATTTGTCGTACCAATAGGAACATAGAAGATTTTCGTTTTCTGGTACCGTGAGTAATTATATAATTATATGGCAACCTTAAGTTAATCTGGAGTCTGTCTGGAGTAAATACTTACAATCTATATTACCAGATATCAATTTCTTTAAAAATAATATGTTTATAACTGAACGGCGATTGCTGAGAGATATCATATTAAAGTGTTTGAGGTGGGTATCATAGGAAGTACGATTAGGTAAGCCAAGACAATGGAATGCCAAGTGTCTCGTAAATGCACTCTGAACATTTTCAATTCGGTGGTGAGTGCAATAATAGGGACCCCAGACCACTGAACCAAATTCGAGCTGACTACGGCCAGTGAATTAAATAGAATAATTTTAGTCCTTAAATATTTAAATCCCTTTGTGTTCCTCTATAGAAACCCAAGCATTCTTTTTTATTCATTCAGTTATTTACATTCATTCACATTCAGTCATTCAGTTATTAATAATTTAATAAATGTAAGAACACATTGTAATTAATAATTGTTGTTATTATTATTATATTGTTGTTGATTGATTAAATTAAATAGGTTTAGATTTTTTATTATAATACAGTCAAAATCTGTTATAACGACATCGAAGGGACTACTTGTATTGAGTCGTAAAAACCGATAGTTGTAACAACCAGTGAAATGAATTGGTCCATTTATTGGTACATTATTTGTCCTTTATTTTTAAAGCACTTTAACAAAGCTTCCTCAAACTTCGTATGCCGCATTGTTCTGGCTCGTTTCATTTCCAAAAAATTCTTGTTGTAAAGGATTTGAATTGTCTCCCTTTCTTTCCGTTGAAATTGTTGAATGTGATACACCATATTCTTTGGATAGTTCTTTGTTTGGAATTCCTTTCTCAAGCTTTGAAATAATACGCGATTTTTCTTCGATATTGATTTGTTTTCTTTTTTGCGACATGTTACAATTTTCACAGTTAACTCAACAATATGTTTTGTTGCGTCTTGTGTAAAGATAAGTAACAAACTGACTGACGGCCAATGTTAATAATGTATCTCAATCTAATGGATTTTAAGCAATCTAGATAGCTGCGTATCCGCCGGCCTATCCCATGCCTAATTGCCATATTTATCCTGTCCACAGATATGTTATTGGCAAGCGATAACATAAAAATGGATCAAAATTTCAATCTTGGACAGCAAGTTTTGGATTAGGATTGATTATTGATATTGGCCGTTAAGAGATATGACGAAGCGGGCCCTGAGGCTACGGCATGTATGTGCTTTGTTTCTAAGAATTACAAAAGACCCTAAACTTTGTTTACTTTTACGATAATAGCCATTGACTGTTATATTGTGCCAGATGTGGATACAGTTACCTATTCAAATTGTTTACAATACAGTTGAGCCGGTCGTTCTACAGATATAATTCTCCCGAAAACATTAACCAAATGTGGTTGCTTAATGCAGTATGTCGTATTAAACAATGTCGTAAAAACCAATGTTTTCGATAAGGCGGTCGTACAACATACAGCCAGGACCTTTGATTTTGGTCAATTTAACCGGTATGTTGTTCTAAACGATGTCGCCATAAACGGTTTTGACTGTAATATTTTATAATACAATATTACTGTAATATAAAAATTGTTTATAAAATACTGTAATATCATATGTATTCTGTTAAAAAATCTTGGGGCCAATAGCTATAAGATAACTACCAGCTATAAATAAAATATATATCTTACTTTTGTAACTGCTATAAGTTGAATTTACGTAGTTACAATTACCTGGACAGTTGCCTAGGATAAACAGGATTAATTAGTAAACAAGATTATTACAGGAACAAAGGCAGAAAATACAGGAATAATTTACACCCTATTAAGGATATTTACATCTAACTAGGCTGCAGGTTTTATACCTACAGGAAGGGAAAAAGGAGTTTTTCTTTACATAAACCTAGTAAATAATTATAATAATGAATTGTAGATTCGGACACAAAAAATACAACTATTTTTGTTTTTCTAGCTGTGATGGTAGGTAGTTAATAAATAATGTCAAACAATAAATGGCAATGTAGGAAACTAGCAGTTATAACTTAAATTTTTGTCTATTTAACTTTTTACAATTGCATTATTCTATTTTGTATGGAGAATTCAGAAACTTAGGATTAATGCCCCAAAACTAACAGGCTCTGTTTCCATGAGTATTCAGATCTATTTTGATTCATCATATACATGATTTACTCTAACACATAAGGGTCAATCATTGATTAATATTGTTCACAGATGCCACTTCACTATTATTTAAAGTGAAAAAACAACTAGGTACAAGACGTACCAATAAACTGTGCACTCCGCAGGAATGTAAACCCTCAGTAGCAATAGCATGTTTGTTACCATTATTAAACCAACCTTTTATACATTGATCCAATGTTACAAACTCTTTTACAATAAACTTTCCAAGTGATATTACCTCCTGGATGCTAGTGTCATAGGGAGCGTTCAAGTATTACGTAACGCAATTTGGAGGGAGGGGGGGGTCTCGTAAAACGTTACAAGGGCAGGATGGGGTCTTTATTTACAACACGATACGTAACATTTAAAAATAAAAAAATAATTTTT
>NJDD01001434.1:107992-120250 GCA_002245505.1 Calephelis nemesis | reverse complement strand
AACCAACCTTTTATACATTGATCCAATGTTACAAACTCTTTTACAATAAACTTTCCAAGTGATATTACCTCCTGGATGCTAGTGTCATATCTATATTACATAGACAATTAAAAATTGTTTTTTACTATGTCTATGAATTATCTTCGGCACTAATCGTTTTACAGTAAATGTAAATGTATATTTCATGAACACACAGCAACGAATCAATTGACATTTTGCGTTTGAAATATATGTCACTTAACCTTTTCTTTAAGGCACTACTAGCAAGATGGAGCGTCTCTCAGGCATACCCGGGAAGTAATCCAAAAATTATAATCGAATCACTATATTTATCACTCTAACTTTGCTTGGTCTGTACTAATAATATAACCACGTACAAAATAAAGAGGGTATTTCTTCAAATGGCCGTGTATTGTCTCCATATTGATCTAAAACTTTTTAATGTCATACTGGTATTACAATAGTTTTCAATACGAAACATGGTCTGTTGTTTATGTCATATATTTATTACATTGGTTTTCAAATAGATCTTTCTTCCACTCTTATGGGAAAATGAATTCATAACATGCCTCGAAGAATCTGACCTAGATCTTTCTGACAACTTTTTATTTAAAATTTATAGAAGAAGGCGTTACTTTGCGGAAATCCATACTTAAATCTAAATAAAATTATTTAATTTGCAAATTTTCCGCTAAAAAATGTGTATACGTATTATGGAGTAACAAAACAGACAAAATAGCGCACTAAGAATGAATTGGACTTACCGGAAGCTAAAACTCCCAAATATATCCTGCACTCCACGAAGTATCTGCTCGACCTTCGTGGAGTGCAGTCGATTTCTCCTGATGATGCTTCGGTTACGAAGCGAAACGTACGTTGAGTTTTTAGTAGTATGTGTATTGTTGGTGCTAATTAAACAGTTTAGTGGTGTGTATTGTGTGGAGCTGGATATATTTGGGAGTTTTAGCTTCCGGTAAGTCCAATTCATTCTTAGCGCGCTATTTTGTCTGTTTTGTTACTCCATAATACGTATACACATTTTTTAGCGGAAAATTTGCAAATTAAATAATTTTAATAATAATAATAATTAATAATTTAGATCTTTCTGACAACAATGAAATTGAGGTTGCCTCATTTACACCAATGCCTGAAGTAGACAAGGAATCAAGTAATCTCGTTTTCCAGCTCTGTAGTACACCAAAAAGAATCTGCCACCTAAGATTTCATCAGAAATAGATAGACCTCTCTAATTTGTAGAAAGTTGATTTTATTTATAGGTGATTTTATTACTAGAAGTTTTTATATGCTTCGTGATAATGTTTTCTTATGTTGATTTCATTTAGGGAACTATTATTTCTTTTGAACATAGTCAGTAAGAAGATAAGAATTCCTTTTATGTCGGATGCATAACTAAACGCTGTTTTCCTAATAAATGCTTTCTTTTTTATAACTGTTGATCTTGCATTTTTTTTTGGAGTAAAATTCCAGTTTCGTACACATATGACTTATGTGTAACTTTTAAATGCTTACTGAGAACTAGTGTCATAATATATGTACATGACGTTAATCCTATCCTATTAATATTATAAATGCGAAAGTTTGTATGTATGGATGTATGGATGTTTGTTACTCTTTCACGCAAAAACTACAAAGCCAATTACGATGAAATTTGGTATGTAGGTAGCTGAAGACCCAGAATAACATATAGGCTACTTTTTATCCCGGAGTTCCCGCGGGATTGGGACTTACGAGGGTGAAACCGCGGGGCGCAGCTAGTAAAATCTAAATTTAAATAGTAATATTTTTTGCATTTTTTCATCTTAACATTCTTAATGTATCGTAAAACTTCATTTTTACATTATATTGAAAAATATTATTTCTGGAATCTAGGAGGTTAATCAATTTCAAATACATTTTAAATTTAAGTTGTGTGGTAAGGTTATTGATTCCTAAATATTTAGAAAAAAAATAATTGATCAGTCTAGCATAGACGTAGCCAATGAATATAAAATTAACTTACTTGTCTATATGTGTCTTCGATTGTAGGAATATATGATTCTCTGAAAGTTCCTTTCACAAAACGTAACACCAGCGAACTTTTTCCTACACCACCGGCACCAAATACCACAACACGATAATCATTACTTTGCTCCGGCATAACTATTTAATTTAGGAGATGGTTTCAGGAAAATCAATTGAGATGTGACAGTTTTCCTTTCTATTGTTTAAAGCATCTTCTGATGACTGATTTGTCGTACTGCGTACGCGAAAAAAGAAATAGTTGAGGTTGAAGAAAATATTTTTATGTGAACCACTTAAAAAAACATCCCCTATTTAATTCCCATCGCCCAATCATCACAACAACGAAAATAATGAATTGTGATAATGAATGAATAATGATCAAGGGGTGCGGGGTGAAGTGTTGCCACTGTTACCCACAAAGTTTATTACTAATAATTACAGTGTTGCAAACTTAGTGGATTTCCCGTCGTATCTGACGTGACGGATTAGGAAACGTAGAAAACGGGAAAAAATACTGCCAAACGGCTGGCAGGATTTTTAACAGGAAATAAAAGTGTGTGCGTGTACTAGCGTACACTAGTATAAAGTGAAGAAGTGAAACTTCTTTATGATGTTATTTTTCAAAAAATAGTTTACTATAAGTATGAAAACTTTAAAAAACTTGGTTAAATAAAGTTTATTACCAATCCCTACTCCGCTGGAAAAAGTATACTTCGAATCATGCGTAGGGATAAAAACAAAAAATGTGACGCGTAACGAAAAAATGTTACACTAAATTTTTTTCCAACCCTGATAAAAAAGTTTCACTTCAAAATTTAGATCAGCCAGTGAGCTACACTTGTCAATAACTAATAATAATAATAATTTGTACAACGATAATTTAGTCGACGAGTATATAATCTGTAACAACTAAAAATCTGTGATAAATGTCCAGTCTATTAACGGTTTTTTCCGTACCTACCATCATACCTACAAACCGAACGAAATGTTCACTCAGACCACCATTGCCGTTGACGTGAGAATTTTGACTCCCGTATTTACACACTGCCGAGCAAAATTCTGAAAGATTCCATGCCTCACCCTCGGAATCATCTTTATTGAATAGTTCCATAAAACATACATACACACGATACTTACATAGGTTAGGTCTTAGCCTAGGTTTAAATACATCCTTTAAAAAAGCTTTCGAAAGCGCTGTATTTTCAAATGGCGGCGTATTTTCCGCGATTCAGATATTTATACTCCCTCATCCCCCGCAGGGGCCCTACCACGAACGCTTATAGCAGCATTATTTCCATCTTGCTAAATGTCTGCTTTTATAAGCAACTTTATTGTATACGTCATAAGGTTGTCTTTCTCGACTGACAATTAGTATTGTTAAAATAGTACTGTTTTAAGAGCTTATGGTAACCCCCCAGGTCAGTATAAAACAAATACGCGCGGCCCTTACGTAATTTGTTTTGAGTTTCTTAAGTAATTATACGTAAGAAACTCTTCTAAACTAAACGTAAGAAAGAAACGTTCTCATAAAAAAAGAGATAACCAAGAGTACTTTTAAACTTTTCTCTCTATAAAATGGCGATTATAAAAAAATATGAAATGGTTATATCTCGTTGCAGAAAAACTGTGAGACCCGAAGACATTGGATCTCCTGCTGATAGTCCGCAAGAAGATAATTCACAAGTGGAGACTGAAGGCGAAGGTAAATTTGTACCCTTCTCATCAAGGGCAAAAATATAGATGATTTAGTTGAAAAAACAACTATGACTTTATACGAAGTGGCAGAAAGATAACATGTAAATAAAATGAAAATAAATTTTGTCACAACAAAGTTAGTTGCATTTCAAGAACATTGTACAGAGACTTAAAATTAGGTTTGATTTAATAACTATCCGAGCGAGCGACGCAAGTGAAGGTCTCTGTATTTAGATGCTCTTTCGGTTGTATGTTTGATGATAACTTGATTAGTTTTGATGAATTTTGGCACGACTGTAGATAATTTTAGTACAATTTTCTCTTATAAGTCAAGTATACTTTTATATTTGGTGAGGAGGATAGTATCATAAGCAAATAATACAGAATCATGCCTAATAACAATCAGGTAGGTTATTAATATAAATTTAAAAAGTAATGGCCCCAAAACACTACCTTGTGGTAAGTACACCGCATGTATTTAAAAGATAAATTGAGGTTATAGACTTTTTTACGGTTCCATCATATTTTTTTACATTTCAATACGCTCTTTTCCATTTTGTAAATAGCTTATTAACCACTACATTAAATAACCTCTAATGCCATATTTTTCCAGTTTTGCTTACAAGATTTTCTGTGAAACAAAGTCAAATGTTTTACTCTCATCCAAGAATACAGATTTTTTTACTATTTAGACATTAAGTTACTTTTTTTTACCAAGTCAAAACATACAATATAATATTTATAATGTAGATCTCGGTAACATGCTTCATTCCTACGGGAAAACCGATAATAGGACAACGGGAGTAGGGGAGAATTACCTTTTCGTGTTGAGATATGTGGCACTGCTGTCCAGTCTAGCATAGTCTAGCGACATTAAAAACAAAAAAACTTTGCGTCGTAAATAATGCGGGATGCGGGATATTGTTATCTCACTCCCTCTTTGCGGTTTCTCTTTTCCTCAAAGACACATGTAGTTCCTTTCCTTTGAACATGTAGTTCTCTTTCTAGTCTGTGGTTCTTTTACGGACAGTTACTTTACTCTTTGATCTGTGGTCATTTGGTGGGAAAGTTTGAATGTCAAAACAGTGTGTTTTAGTTAAAAAATTAGAAATATTCATAAAATACTAGATTTTTGAGCTTGTCATTATTGTATGTATTTCATAACTTTCACTAAATTTGTTTTTGTTAAAATGCCACTAAAGAAAAGTTTTTTTTTGTGCGAAATATATAAATATCGAGCGTGTCGAAATGAACAAAGAAAAAAGAGGAGATTTATGGCAAAATTTCCATTGAATTAATCCCGGTAAGCAATAAATTGTATTAAATTATTATGTTATAACTATAATATAATGCGAAACACGCCATTTAGAATTAATTTTCTAATTTCGTTTTGTTTAAAACATTATTTGTATTGAGTAGTAGTGATGTCGATGTCCATTATCGATAAATGATATAATACTCCTTACACGTTTTTTTGGTTTATTTAAAACACATACGTAATAAATTAATATTTCCCATTTTTGACACGCAGTACCTATACTAAGTGTTGACTAGTGTTGTTGGCAGCGCTTCCTCTTCCATTTAATAATTTTAAATTATTTTTACCTTAGAAAATTACAATTAACTAATAAACGTGATAAGTGTATGTGTAAGTGCTTGTGTGTGTATTAGTTTTTGTTTGAACACATGCATCAGTTCACTATAATTTATCTTTACGAACTTTTCTCTTACTTTGAGACTGAGCCTTTTTAACCAAATTGAAAATTATGTTTATGATTTCTTTAGAGTTAAAAAAATATGTCTAAACAGAATTGAACAAAAAGAATTGTAGTGACGAATTACGAATAATTGCTGATTTATGTCATTTTCATGAATAATTATTCAGCTTCGTTTATTTGGTCGTAGCAATTTATCGTAAAATATGTACTAACATGTTTTCAGATGCCGACCGTGGGTTAAGACAGTGGGAAATAATGATTTATCATAGGTTCCCATAGAAAATCTGCATACATTATAATATGTATGTGGTGCACACTTCGAACGGAAAGACTTTAATGTGAATCAAAGTCGGCTGAAGATGTCTGCAGTACCATCATTGAATTTGTGTACTAACCCGATTCTTGACGAATTATTGTCAGAATTTCCCTGTCATATCCATGCCACACATATAACAGCCGCTTAATATTTTGAAAAATTGTAGACACAGAATAAATCGGTTGCTGGACCAAGTCACATGGATAATATTATTAATATATCTTCACGCCTATATCCGCGAAGAGGCACAGGCACAACCAAGGTACCAATGACTATTCGAAGACGCTAAGTAGCGCAATGTGACAGGTGGCAAGCCTATTGCGAGCCAGGCAACATATCCAATCCCGAGCAACAACAAGTTTTACCTTATTTATTATTAACCTAAAGTTTTATTAAAAAAATAATTTTTGATCTTATAATTTTGCTACTTGCTTTTTCTTGCTTTCTCTATCTTAATTTTTTTCAGGGAATTATGAACTAAAATTAAATCCTAAATCTATCGAATCAAAGACTAAGTGTCAATTTTTTTTACAATCACCTAAAAGAAAACAAACATGTTTTGGTAAATATTGCACAGCTTTTTTTAAGCATAAGAGAGTGAATAAGCATGAAACTTTTCTGATGGTAACAAACAAACGTAGCTTTAGGTATAATTGCGTTACTGTCCTGCTGTAAGGGGCTGTTCCACCTTTTAGACTGAAACACAATAGTGTTTGGCACTGACGTTATTGCAAAAGGAATAGGTAAGGTGTTAAATCCTCACTCAAAAAATAATTACAGGGTAAATTAAGTTTATATAACAAATCTGTAAAACAGTGTAATAAAGATGATAATTCAAGGTTAATTCACATTTTTTAATAAGAGGGCTAGAGATTTTGTAAACTTTGAGATTTTAAGCTTATGCTCATCTTTTATGAGCTTAATATGCTTAGCAGAATGACAACCTATTATATTTAAATATCCCAAACCAACACGAGACAAATTTGTATATATATATTAAGGAAATTAAATTCAAAATCTTTACACTTGACAATTAATTACACTTACAATTAATATTTTTATGAAATGTACACAATTAAACCAATATACATGTTATTATAATAATCTGTACCTATTGCATAAATTTTATCGATATCGATAAAAATGAATACATTGCTCAGCAGCTGTATTTTATCTGTGAGATTCGTACTTATGTCAAAACTGACATTTACGTGACGTTTCGTTGGTAACATAGATGTAAATTGATTGTTTTTTTTAAAGTACTAAGTCCCGTCTCTTAAAACGTAGTGATTATATTTTCTTTGCTGCTGTCGGTATGTCAACTACTAACAGGACCGGATTTATACTCAATGCCGCCCGTGGGCACTGGAAAAAAGTCCGCCCTATTACAAGAATTATACTTAAATGGGGAAATACGTGTAGAAAGACGTTTCTACGCTGATTTTTTTATATAGGTTTTTTTATTGACAGATATGAGTAGAGTGATTATTATTTTGATAATATCTTTAAATGCACCAAACGCTTTTTTTAATAAAGTAATGTAAAAACTAATTAGCTCTTGAGTTTAAATAACCACGTCGATTGCAACCAATCCGGTCAAAATATGTTGATTCGTTCGAGAGTTATCTAAAACGAAAAATTTCGAAGAAAGTGTTTTTTCACATAACTTCAACATTTTTCTTTCGTTGTTGATAGAATAAAACAATTATTGGAAGCCAAATAATCACGTCGATTGCCACCAAGAACGTCAAAACTGGTTGATTTATTCATCAGTTATCGTTGTCGAAAAAAATCAGAAAAGTGAATTTTTCAAATTTCCCTAAGATTTTCGGTTCGATTAGTTTGTGTTCAAAAGTTTATCATAGATTCTATAAAAAAATGCGTGGAATACTGCACACACCGTACAGCACATCCACGTGAAAATCGATTTATTCATTTAGAAATGATTGTAGTTTGAAAATTCAAAATTTACTGTTTTATTAAACTACTGTCAGCCTTTTGAGCTCAAAGCTATTTCATATTTATAACACATAAATTGTATTTTTGAGCTCGAAGAGTACAGAAACGTCGTAAGTGCATTTTCAAGCGTTAAGGTATGGAATTGGCGGGAAGTTGCAGGGATGGCCTTTAGGGTCAACCGTTTTCCAGATTTTTTTAATTGATTGATTGTTAAAGTTGATGTTTTAAGAAATGCAAAAAATAATTTCGATTTTTTTTTCAATTTTTCAAAAATAAATACTAACTAAATTTCTTAATTCCAGAAAATAGGAAATTCGATTATTATTTGAAACCTCCAAAGAAAAAATTGATTGTCATTTTGATTATTAATTTTTACTACAAAAGTGCGAAAATTATAATTCATAAATAATGAATAAATTGAATTTCTTGAATTACCAATTAAACAAAAAAAAGAGTGTGTATACTCATGTGCGCACGTAAGAAGTTATGCTTCTTTGGCGTACCAATCCAAAAATACCAAATAATAACACAACGCATACATACATAAATATACATAAACAACATGCAACAACAATTAAAAATCATAAAATATAATTAAAAATAAAAAGGTTTGCAACTAACTTCAGGGTGTTGCTTTTGACTGTCACATTTAACTGTCGGTGTGCGCGCACATCGTGAAAATTCACTCTTATCATTTTTTCCAATCGCGCTAAAAGAAGTATAACTTCAAAAATATAAATTTATAGAATTAATTATTGATATTGTGGAATCTCGATAAGACTAAAAAAAATTGTTATCACTTTCAAAATTTTGCGCCCTGGGCACTCGCCTCGACTGCCCCTAGTGTAAATCCACCACTGACTACTAAACGGCTTCACCGATTGGGTTGAAATTTTGTAAGTGTATTTCTACTGTTTCACAAACACGTATTATGCAGAAGCAAATATTTTTTTTCTATACATGTACATAAAAATCATTGACCTCTAAGTATATGGACATGAAAAACCTACGAAAAAAGCCTGCCGTTGGCTACTAAATATGGCTGCCATTTTGACATTATAAGGCTGTCCAGAAAAAGTAAAGTACCGATACCGATACAATATGATCTATTAGTGACGATTGATAGTTAAGTTTAGGTAAGTAAATAGATAAGAATTACTATTGACCTACCGAATGAAATTGCAACTATTACCTTACTTACTTACATACTTACTGCTACTCAATTAGCTTGTACGAATTAAACGAAAGAAAGAATATTTACTTATTTTTCACGAGCTAATTTTTTTACACTGTGGCGTGAAAAATACGTTTATTCTTCATTTAAGTTAACTCTTTTTATTTATTACAAGATTCATTATAAATACAAAAAAATATCAGATTACATTAAAACCACTTTCTTATTTATAAGTGAGCACTTGAAATAATTTCTTTTCTGGGATAAAATATCGACAATTGTAATAGAACATCACTATAAAAATTGAACACTAAATATGAATTCTTGGCAAACATGAGAATTGTCATGACGTCACTTTAAATCGACCCTAAAATTAGCATAGACAAAAATGTCGTTATCTCTTTCGGCGTACATAACATCTATCAACATTTGTTAAAAGAGACAAAGAGATGTTGTTAAGTTATATGTCGATTCCGACGGTATTTATACAACTAAATTTGATATGGAATATTGTTGCACTTCTTTATATATTCCTATTTCTATGATAAAAATTAATCGTCGTAATGTAGGTAAGTACAAGCATACTCAGAACTTTTGACAGGATAGATACACCACTTGTAAGGAGGAAAGATTTGATTGCTGGTTTGTTTGTATTGAATAGTATTGATAATGAGTAAATTATTTTACAATTGAAAGCGAATACTGTCCCTGATGAACATAGGCTACTTTTTAAAGCAGGACTATGCTTCATTCCCACAGGACAACGGGTAATAGGTCACCGGGTCGTAAAAATCATCCTTCCGTACTTACCTATTTCAGATACCTAACTTCTAAACGGTTAAACAGATTTGAAATTTTAAACTGGTATTTCGATAGTTTTTTGTATGGTTTTAAAATACAGTTGGACCCGGTAAGTGGAGCTACTGTCAATATATCGTCTGTATATACTATAATGTTAAAGAGGAAAGATTTGATTGTGTGTTTGTTTGTATTTAATAGGCTCTCAAACTACCGGACCGATTTAAAAAAACATTTTACTATTAGAAGCAGTCATTATTGCACATAGGGTGCCTTATTTCTGTAAAAAAAATAGAAATTTGTCCACTCGTGCGAAGCCGGGACGGGCTGCTAGTATGCAGTCTATATGAAGTAATGTACGTACGGTGTGGCAACGCGTCGCCATGCGCAATCGACTGTGCGATTATCTCCGATCGTAATATCTTATTTTGTCATTTTGACATATTTAGTTCCTATCACAATCTGTTATTTTTTGCATTTACTTTTACAAATTAATGACGATGTTCCTGATTTGTTTCTGATCAGCCAAGCGTCCCGTGACGGTTCATTTTTTTTAACCGTAGTATCAAAGAGTACATTTATAATTAATAAATAATAGGTACGTAATTGCTTGTTTGCTGACCTATCACATAAAAAAATTATATAAATGTTTAAATTTAATAATCTTTTTGAAGCAAGTGATCCAAATGCGTAGTATGATGTGTGAAGAAGTATGTATGTGTACATAAAGTATGTGCTGCATTTGTAACTTTATAACATAACTACTGTGATGATATGAATAAATGGTCTTTATATTACATTAAGTTGCCTACTTAAACTTATTATTAAATTTTTTACTACATTCTTGTCATATGTTTTTAGTAAATTAAAAAATATGTTCTAATATTTATTTCTCCAATACTCTGGTTACAGAAACTTAACAATAAATCCTTTATTAGTTCAATATCTTCGGGAGAACTCTTATTTCTAGAGAAGTTATAGTAATAGTAGTAGTAGTAGTAGTAGTAGTAGTATGTGATAATATTAATACTTATCACGTATAGGTACTCAATATCCATCACTAGCGAGATTGCTTAGATATAGAACTTTTTGTCCGTATCTCCGTCGGGAGTTTGGCCGTACTGTTGAATTGTCAAGGCGTGATCGTGTTACCTAAAAAAAAAACAACTAGGAGGAATTAGAAAATTACAAAATTACAAATGGCTTCCGTTTTCAACTTTCGGCGGCCGTAATTTTCATCTGGCATGGTATTTTAATTAAGGTTCGTACTTTGCTATTTCAAAAAATATTATTATTATTGATTTTTCTGCCACAGAAATTGAAAGATGTATACTACTAACATGAAAGTTTTTATTTTATTAACCAAAAACGTGCCGGTTTGGTATTAGTTTTTGTATGTTTTTTTTTTCTGAAGATTACTATTCTTAGTTAATTTTGATTATTTATGACTAAATTTATTTACGTAAGGTTATGCATAGATTTGTCTAGTTTAATTTTTCTGTTTTCAGACAGCTTGTTCAATTTTACGTAGATTCGATCGGATTTATAGAACATTTTTTGCCGAGAATCATGGGCATTCAAGATTTACAAGTTTTTCTTGAAAATGAAGGAGTAGGTGTTGATTTATTTCGTATTGCTAGAACTCAGCCTGGTGGTTTTCGCTTAGTTCTAGACGCAGAAGGATGTCTCGATAGGCTTTATGGTGGTTATTTCTCAGGTAAGTTTATTTATGACAGTGATTTTAAATCTTTATTGAATCAGGATTGAAAATATCGATAATGTTGAAGGTATTTTAATAAATAAATAAATATTCCTGGACAAGTCACACATATTGAATCTAACCCCAAAGTAAGCAAATTATATGCTTGTGTTATGGGTGTTAGTCAACGATTTTAATACATAGAATTGCCTAATCTGATACCAGAATCTATACTTATAAAATAACATGTCCTGACTAACTGATTGATCATCGCCAAGCAAAAACTGTTTTGAGTTACAGCCATGAAATTTGGTTAGTAGGGTCTTTTTTTGATTAGACACCCACTAAGTATGGAATTTTGGAAATGGTTCCCCTAAGGGGGTAAAATAGGGGTTGAAAGTTTGAGTGGAAGACTGTCTTTTTTTTGTTAGAAACATAAAGCTTTATTTTGGGCTGCTTATTTAAAATTAGTAGATACATGTTTAAGAATTTCTGGAAATTCTACCCCTTAGGGGGTGAAATAAGGATAGAAAGTTTGGATGAAAGTCCTTATTAATGGGTTATTGATTAAAAATAAATAAAATGTGTTTAAATAAGGAATAAATTATTCATACAGTTTTTAATTGAAGTCCAATTCAGTAAATATATTATCTACCACTCCAGCAAAGCTGCGGGTAACAGCTAGTACATTTATAAAAAAAAGAATATTAATAAATTAATCTATATACAGTGTAAACTCTATATAACGACACTGAACGGACTATGCATTTTATGGCGTTATAGAGAGTGGTCGTTAAATGGAGAGAAAGGAAAATCAGGATTTGAAAAAAAAACGTATTTTAGTCTAGTGTTAGAAGTTATGTATTTACAAAAAAAA
>NJDD01001434.1:81726-98608 GCA_002245505.1 Calephelis nemesis | reverse complement strand
TATCGCCGCTCGGTAAGGGAGATAGCCCTATTGGCGCTAAATAGCCTCATCTGGCAACACTGCCGACGAGTAGTAAGTACGGGGTATCTACCTACTATGCGGTCGATACATACGCAGCGCAAAAAGTTTTACTTATACGTACCAATGTAGTTTAAACCGAATTTCTTAATTGACTACAAAACATACTGATTTAAACACAGGTTTAGAAATAAATGGCTATTTGGTGATGGTACCTACGTAGTTAACAAACTTTCATAATTACGCACTTGCCTCAATTTCGATTACTTCATAGAAGAAAAGGATAGAAATAACCCCAGCCAAGTCTCACAAGTATTCATCGCGGGGTTACATCTGGCCCACGTGCTCGCGGCTCGTCATATAATATACATCTTCTAAAATCACTAAGGGCCACTTGCACATTCCCGGGTTACATTTGACACTGAGTTAAACTGTCAAATATAAGGTGATTTAACCCGAGTTAGACGTTAACTCAATGTTAAAGACTTAAACCAGGAACGTGCAAGTGGCCCTAAGTGTCTAACACACACATACACTCATAAAAATAGCAAATAAAAACAACTAATAACGACCAACAACAATTAAAAATAACGAAACTTTAACTAAGAAAGTATAATAATACATTAAGTTTTTTACATTTTACGATAGGGCACAGAAACGCTAATTTTTTTATGGACATGCGAATTACGCAAGCACCGGAATGCAACTGTTCATTGTCCAATAAAAACTAAATCACAAAGACTAGACAACGATACCTGTCTAGATGTGGCAACACGAATCCTTGATTTCTAAACCACATAATATTATTTTATTCGCAGGTTGAAAAATCCTAAATGATTATATCATTAGATTATTATTAGTAATATTATTAGATTAGTCGTTTTTTTCGACTCTTTTTCGAAAAGAGGTTCTCAATTTGAGTTCATGTTTTATTCCTTTACTAGCTGTTGCCTGCGGCTTCGCCCGCGTTTTCACAGGAACCCGTTGTGCGATCGCGATTAAAAGTAGCCTATATGTTATCCAAGTTACAATTTATCTGTGTTCCAAATTTCAGATAAATCTGCTCAGCCATTTAAGTATGAAAGAGTAACAAACATACACACATGCTTACAAACTTTTGCTTTTATAATATTAGTAGGATCTAACTTGTTTACAAATAACCGATCGGAACAGTCTTAGAAATGACATCAAATCCAGTAATCAGAAAGGTCACGCTGAAAAGCACGGTTTAAAATTACACGCATACAATATTAATTCCAATAAGAACGACCGCTCGCCACACCGCACACGTCCGCTCGCATCAATTCAGGAATTAAATGCATCGCGCTCTCGTAAACTATCGCCTTACCCCCGTAAGGAGGTAGGGAAAAAGTGCCGGGGCGGTAGCCCCTTGTCCTTGGTCTTGTACCGCTGGCTGTTAAAACAGTCGGGTCATTGGGTGAGGAAATTACATCCTTGGGTCAAATCCGGTGGTTGTGTCCTCCCCTAGCACCGCCCCTGATCTTCACCGCACCCCGTGCGATCAGCTCTACCAGGTGGAACCCCGTGGGGGGAAGCCCAGCAGGAGCGATCAGCGAACGTGGGTGACGACTTGGTAAGAGCGGTGGGGAAGGGGGGGGTGTTGTGTCCACGTTAGGTGCGCGGGAAATCGCGCGGGTATGGCTTCGCGCGTGCCAGAGGGCGATGTCTGTTATGTGCGAGTGCTCTGATTGCTCGGCGCGCTCGAACATGGTGTCTCTAAGTTGGGTAATAAAGGCCTCGATTCTCTCCATTCGCAAGTCCCTCTGGATGACGCTATTACTAACATATCTAGGAGCGTCAGAGATCTTCCCGATGCAGGCGTTTTGGAAGCTCTGCAGGTTCTTCCGTTTGAGATGACGTACCAAGCTGGGGAGGCGTACGTCAGTATGGATCTGACTTACGTCTTGTACAACCCCAGCTTCGTCTTCAGAGGGAGTCGCGAGGAGAGCACGGGGCGTAGAGCAGACATCGCCGCGCGCGCTTTCCCGATCGTCTCCCCAACGTGGGCTCTCAAAGTCAATCCGGTATCTATGGTGACCCCGAGGTATTTAACCTTGCAGGACCACTTGATCTCTTGACCGCCGAGCTTGAGCAGCGGTAGGCCTTTAGTTCGCCTGGGTGTTAAAGCCTGCGTCTTATTCACATTCACCGTCAGCCGCCATTTCCCAAACCAGTCCGGAAGTAGGTCCAGGCTGGCCTGAGCCTTGCCGGCCCCATGTTTTTGTGACATCGACACGGAGAGGTAGGCCCCGTCGTCGGCATACAATGCCAACGCGCAACCCACCCCCACGGAAATGTCATCGGTGTACTGTGAATACAGCGCTGGAGACAAGCAGCTGCCTTGGGGAACTCCGGCAGCTATGGTGCGCTCGATGGGGAGAGCGTCTTCCACCACCACTCGAAATCGGCGGTCTTTGAGGAAGGAGGCTAACACCTTTAAGATTCTGAGAGGGGTGTGATTTTTGGCCATCTTATACAGGAGCCCCTCGTGCCAAACACGGTCGTACGCCTTTTCCATGTCCAGGAGAACCGCAACGGACTGCTCGCGCTTGTTCAGCGCCGCAGTCAAAATATGCATGACCCAGGACAGCTGAAGGGTGGTACTGTTTTCAGCTCTGAACCCGAATTGCTCCGGGCGGGGGCGGAAGTGCTGGTGCAAGTGCTGTAGCAGGTGCTGTAGCAGGAGTTTTTCGAATATCTTAGACATCGCCGGCAGCAGGATTATAGATTATAGGTTCAAGACATTCTTACCTTGTTTGGGCAGCATGATGACGTGGCCCGTTTTTCAGGCCGCTGGAAATTCCTCAGTGCGCATGATGCCATTGAACAAGCGCGTCAGTGCCGCTACCGTGCGGTGCGGTAAGTGACGCAGGACCTTGTTCGTAATGGCATCCGAACCAGGGGCTTTGTTTGGTTTGGATCTCATTATCACTATGGGATCCTCACCAGGCGTCAGTGGTCGTACTAGGCGGTCAGCAACATAGGCTACTACTGCTGCAGCATGGTCACCATCCACAACCTGGTTGGGTTGAAATTGGCGTTCTAATGGCTCGGCGAAGATCTTAGCGCGGTCTTGTGCGCGGTACCGAGGGGTCCCGTCTGGGTGACGAAGGGGTCTAGTGGGCTGCGGGGATTTGGACAGCTGACGACATAGCTGGTTTATAATGTAATCGGTAATGCATCGCGCGGCGCGGAATGCCGTCCTTATATAGGAGTCGGGGAAGCGTGGCGTCGTGTGGCTCAAGCCAAAGCCGACTTTCGGCGCTACTGGTTACGGCGCTGAATCCACTGCGGGTAACGCAACGTGTGTTCGCGGATCTACAGAACAACGTCTATGGATAAAACTGAAAAATTAAGATTTTTTTCTATGTGTTTTTCCAGGATAAAAATTATCCCATTTAATGCCCAGGATAATAAGGTATAATCATACCAAGTTTCATCGAAATCGAACCGTTAGTTTTCACGTGATGCCTAAACATACAGACAGACAACAATTTCTTTAATCACTTGGTATCGATCCAGTAACACCCCTGCTATTTATTTTTTCAATATTTTCAATGTACAGAATTTACCCTTCTACAGATTTATTATATGTATAAATGTTTTTTGTATGTATGTTTGTTAAGCGGTGACTCGGCCGGCTTTAAATGATGGTTCATTTGTAAGAGGTTATGTTTCCAAGGTGGTCTTTTACTAATTTTGTCATGATCGTACAAGTGGATTTTGAGCTACGCTTAATTACGTTTTTTTGAAATATGGATTATTAAGTATTACTCAAAACTACTAGTGGGATGTAGATGAAATTTATATGGAACCATTTCGGAATAATTAGCAATTTTTCGAAAAAAAATATCAATCGCGATGAAATAATGCAAAATAAGGATTCGGTATTCTTTGCAGTATCATTGGGTTTAATTTTTTCAGAAGTAAAAAAGAGAAAACCCTTTTAGAATCACTTCGTTTTCCTTCTGTCAAGACTGATTCCCTTTTTAAAACCTAGAATCGCAAAGTTTGACAAGAATCAATTTCTTATAGCGCATGTGAAGGGATAAATCGGAAAGTCAAAATTTTGCAGTTATGTACATCACAAGAAATCAGTTGGTATTCACCATCTCACTCCAACGGCTACGGCCCTGTCCTCACCGGACCTCCTCCCGCGCTGGAAGAGGGGCGACTCTGGCCATTGGAGTAGCCCGCCCGCGAAAGAATCGTTCTGTCGGTGAAATATTCGTAGTAAAAAAGTCCTGTCGTCGAATTGCTCATGTGAGAATCGTTCTGTTGCGATGTGTTAGTAGGAGAATTGCACGTATGGCCCTCTTTTGTAAAACAAATATAGTATTTACATCGGCAGAACACCCCCAGAGAAGAATTCCATATGACATAATGCTATGAAAATAACTAAAATAAACAATTCTAGTAGTGTCAACATGGGTTCACTGTCTCATTTTTTTAACGGCATATGCTGCTGAGCTCAGTCTTATTACGAGTTTTTCAACGTGCAGACCCCATTGCAACTTTTTATCTTGGGAGATATCGCAGTTTTAAAATAACACTATAGTCGACCGACCGCGCGGCCCAGATGCGTGGTTTTCTCCTTACGGAATGGTTGTGCTTAGTGAACTACTTTCTAAATTAATTATTTCCAGGATATCATCGTGTGATACTTTTAGATGAATAAGTTTTGTTTTAGTTTACTTATTATTGTTAATTTCCTTATCTAAATAGATACGTTATTTCATTTTGTAGTCTTTAGGATAATTCTTTTACCGTTGATAGGCGATATCTTAGCGTATAGAAATAAAATTTTGAGTTATTAGTTTTTCAAATATTTATATTCTTGTATAACAATAATACGTTATAAAAAAATGCTGAGAAAAAGACTTCACCTTCCTCAGCAATCTGCTACTACAAAACTACATTATCTACAAAATATTCTGTGATCTCTTAGACTTTCAACTGTGTTCATCGTGATACTTTGATCAGGAAATTGCGCCATCGCGGAATTTAAGAACAATGTTCTTGATATCATGATCTCATACTTGAACAATAGAGTTCTTAGGGTTAAAGTAATGGTAAAACCTCTTCGGGTTCTGTGTACGACTAGCGTACTGCAAGGTCTAATCTTCGACCTGGCGAGCTTTGTATCGATTGACATTAAAGGCTAGGATATATTTTACGGATCAAAGTAGGAATTGTATACGATGCGCTTGCCTTGACCGCGGAGACTCGTACCCGTTGCCCGTCGCCAGTAGTTTGTTCGATGCCACAACGTCGGAAGGCTGTTCGCCCTTTACGAAAGCGATATTTAGAAATAGCCGCGCGTTGAGATATTGATTGTTTGTATCTTCCGACCACTTATTTATAGATATGTAATATATTCTGAACCCTTACAATATAATCAATTATTATCACAGCCTTCGAGTACGAAGGTAGTTGTAAAAAAGTCGACGCGCGTAAATACCAGTTAGGTATAAATATGGTTCGCGTGAATAAACTTTTTTCTGATTCTGTTTCTTAAAGGTCAGAACCGCATACAAAATGCTTGAAAAATTTTTTTTTGGCAATGGTTTTGAAATAGGTTGAAATTTATATATACATTTTGTTTTTGTTTTGTTGTCATGAGGTCTTGTATGCAGCCGGTCCAATCGAAACCAATTTGGTTTGGATGGCTACCAAGCTTTCCATCTTCTGTACACACTGTGGATTGATGATTAAAAAAGCTAAACTTTTTTAGCTAGAAAGTTGCATTTCAGTATAATTCGCTAATTACTTGTTTTGATAGAATGTAATTTTGTATAACATAATTCTTTTTCAGGTACTACGCCATATTGTCACCAAGGGAACCCCTCCGCCGAAAGTTTGGTGGGTCCCCCCAACAGGGCTTCATTCATGCTTACGAACAGCGCTCAGATATTTGAACATTCCCATTGTAAGCTCTATTCAGTAAATTCTATCCAAGTAAAAACATTTCATGTAAAATGTAACCAAGACGAGCCAATATGGCTATTATAAATTAATATTATTAAAGATAATAATATTAAAGATATTAAGATGCCATGTACAGTAAGATAACACTACAAAACTCTAAAAACCTTAACCTCAAAAGCTTTACACCTTAGTCGAACGAGTTAGACGAGTGATAGTCTTGGCAGTATTTAACATGTAATGTTTGACATGTAAATAAAAAAAAAAGTGTTATCAATAAAAACATTTTATTATATGGAAAAATAGAATTCAAACGTTAAACATCTTAAAGATGATTTTTTACATTATACATTCGAAAGCATTTATAAACAAAGGCATAGCGTCATCTAGTATCTATTATAGTATTTCGATGTATTAGTTTCAATTTGTGTAACTTGTCCAGGAATATTTATTTATTATTATAATCATCTGTTTTTCATTTTTAAATTAATACACTCAACTAGTGTTTCCTAAGTTTTACCAGCTTAAGCAGCTGGTAAAACTTGCAAGAACTATTTGTTTTTGTTTTTGAACTAATACTAGTTTACATACCAAAGAACAATGCCCATCGTTCATACATTGAAAAACCTGTCAGATGATTTTTTTATTTACGTGTTGTATATGGCGCGCTACTATTGTTTTTAACGTAATATTGTGTACTGTAAATGAATATTTATTACATTTTTCTAATTTAAGACGGAAAGAAAATCTGTTGAGGTTATATTTTTTTAATGTTACATAAAACGATGTTTCCAATCCAATCGAAAAGCATTAATCAGTATCCGTGTGACACAAGCCAAAAGTAATCGTAAGAGGATATCGGAGTCCGTGAGAAATGCAAAAAATTAAAAAAAAATAAATCTGGGATCTTAGAAATTATGTGCAGTTACTCTTTGGTATAGCGGGACATCTGTGTCTCTCAAAAGTGTCAAACTAATCTCGCATGACACGACGCGACAGCACTGTCAAAACTATTAATCATTTTCGCACAGAATGTTTTTCTCTGTGTTATGATTTTTTAATCATAATTCTTTTGGTATACAACTGAAAATAAGTATTTGTAGGTAAATTATTCGTATTTTTACTTATAAGTTGCGTTTAATATATTATTTATCATTAATCACTATTAAAAAAGCAGTACGTGGTGGCAATAATGGGTAGGTAACAATAATCATGGAACAGAACATTTCAAACAGACCACAGATAATCACAATTATTCTTGTCGATAGTGTTTATTTTATATTTGACATTTTAAATATTTTTTTCAAAACTTCAAAACACCCATTTTTAACCTTAAAAATAATGTAATGAGTGTTTTTATAATAACAAAAAATTAGCAATTTTTTGAGATACCTCACATCATTATTCATGATAATTATTTCTCAGGTCAGTTATGGGCATTGTTCTTTCATGATTCTAGGACTTTTTAAATTTTACACATAATATGTAGAATCAACCCTAACTTATGGAGTAGAGTCAAAAAAGTATGTTGTATACAGCATGCTTTTTTAGTCGCAAAACAAAGTCTAACCAGTAAACATTCACGTTTAAATGTTCATATTGTTGAAATAAATATATTTAAAACCAACTTTGGTCACTCTTGCGCTATCGTCATGAGTAACAACTCGTCACATCAGCTGTATCAATAATAATAAAGATTTAATAATAATTGGTATTGATAATTAACATACAGTTCATTTTACACAAATGCTGTAGTTCTTCTATAAACTTTCGAAGTGCTCTAAGATGGCTTCTTGAGGCTCACGTCCTCTTGTTTCCGCATGGTAAAGGTCACGTGTCACACGTCTAAACTATGATTTTTATTTACATCGCTAGTTCGCAGTAACTATGCGCGCCTCGTCGGTAAATAATAATTATTATTACTTAATTACTTAATAAAAAAAAGTTAATTATTAAATAATAACTACATAGTATAAAACAAAGTCGCTTTTCGACTTCGCACTTAGATCTTTAAAACTACACAACGGACTTGATGCGATTTTTTTCATAGAGTGATTTAAGAGGATGGTTTATATGTACAGCAACATAGAGGTATATCCACCTGTGCAAAGCTGGGCCGTGCTGCTAGTTAAGTATAAAACTAAGAACATATCGCGGTATAAGAACCAGATGAACGTATCTACGTTTTGTAAATATTACAGGAGAGCAAAAATATTGCGGGAATTCATCACTTCAAACTTTACTAGCTTTAACAGAGATAGTATACAGTTGGCGATAAAAAAAATATTGATATGTTGTCCTTCTATTGGAGCATAAAACAATAAAAAAGTTTTTGTATATAATGCTTACAAAGATACTATAATTATTTTTTTGAAGATACGCTCATCTGATTCTTATACCGCGATATACAAATATACCTAGTCTTGCCATAAATATTGTAATAAAGAAAAAAAATATTTTTTTAACTGCAAATAACATATATTACTTTTACAGTGTGTTAGTTTAATACATAAATATACAACAATTAAAAATATAAAAAGCTTATTCGAAGTGGTCTCCATTGGCTGCAATACAGTCCTTTAAACGTTGAGGCCAGTTATCAATAGAAGCACGCACTCTTTCCATGGGAAAATTCTTCACTGCCAATCGTATAGATTGTTTTAGGGACTCCAAATTATCATGGCGTTTAGAGCAAGCTGTACTCTCTAAAACTGACCATAAATCATAATCCAGCGGATTAAGATCGGGACTAGACGACGGCCAGTCTTCAGCTCTGATGAAGTCCGAAACGTTCGCTTCCAACCAAGACTGCGTGGACCGAGCTTTATGACCCGGCGCCGAGTCTTGCTGGAAGGACCATACTTGGTTATTGAACATGGTGATGTTAAGGGGCTTAACTACCTTCTCAAGAATGGTATCTTGATACACTTGTGCCGATGTTTTGATACCTTTTTCACAAAAATATGGCTCAGTCACTCCTTCATAGCTAACACCCCACCAAACCATCACTGAAGTTGGATAATGTCCACATTGCACTCTGTCGACTAATTGGGAAGCTTCCTTAGAGCTTTGAGCATAAATACGGTCATTTTGTTTGTTAAAATGTTGCTTAATTGTAAAAATTTTCTCATCCGTAAACAAAATTTTTCTGTGACCTCCCTTTGCGTACCGCTTCAGTAATTGTTTCGATTTTACGACCCTATTCTTCTTTAAATTATCAGTTAAGAAATGACCAGAGCGTCTCTTATAGGCTGCAAGTCCTAAGTCATCTTTTAAAATACGCGACATGGTTCTAGGTGCTATCTTCATTTCCCGAGATAAAATCTTTTGCTTTCGGACAGGATTTCTTCGAATTCTTTCCCTTACTGCTTTGACCACCTTTTTCGTACGAACACTACGTGGACGGCCAGATCTTTTTCTGTCACAAACAGAGGAAGTCTCATTGTACCTATTAATAGCCCGGTACACAAACATTTTACTAAAACCAAGTGTATGGAGAGTTTTAAAAATTGCATTTGGCTCCATACCTACTTTGTGTAATGCAATCACAGCGATTCGGTTCTCTTTATCACCCCACTCCATTTTAATATCGCAAAATATTGTACAATGTATTGGCGCCAAAATGAGAAAACACAATGAACAATCGTATAAAAATGACAGATTCGAAATTCAAATGTAATATTTTTTTATTTTTAAGTGTAACAGTATTTATGGCCAGACTAAGTATATAAGAATAAGAATTAAATTCTTCAATACTCTCCTTCAACAGGGCCCTCTCGGTGAAAAAGCAGTATGTGTGTGTGCGCGTACGTGCATGCGAGCGCGCGTGTGTATGTATCGGTGAATGCGTGTGTGCGAAAAAAAAAGTGAAAAATTTTTTTTCGACAAGTTACACTAATTGAATCTAACCCCAAAGTAAGCAAATTAAATGCTTGTGTTATGGGTGTTAATCAACGATTCTAATACATAGACATACTTAAATAGATACCAGAATAAATTTAATAAACAACCAGACACGGAAATATACATGTTTTGTTGTGAATATCATACATGTTTTTATTGCTTTCTTTATTTGTGTAGATGGTGTCATCTGATGATCATTGCCAAGAAGTAGTCGGACTATGTAGAGAAAAGACATATGCAGGGTTAGTTGGTTGCTCCGGAGAATACTTGGTTTTTCAACCACCAAGATACTTTAGTTCATCACAAATGAAGCTTACCTACAGGGCAAGTATATACTTAAAATTAACTAGACCTGGTTCAGTGTGACATACTAAAACAATATGTGTAAGAAATTTTGTTATTGCGAAGTCTGACACTTCGTCTATTCTGTTTATTGTGTCGGGTCTATTGTGTTTGCCAGCTCAGTGATGAGAGCGAGGTCAGACTCGAACTCACCGGGAGTGGCTTTGGAAGGTGAAGGGGAGGCCTTAGGGGCCAGGTGTCGGGGTCCCTTTGTAGGCACAGGAGTCGCCTTTTGGGGCGCGGGAGTAGCCTTGGCTATGGGTTTGGGGGCTATACTTGGGGGCTTAAAACAAGCATTTACTGGTGGGGGAGGTTGAGGACCTAGTGGAAGCGACAGGAGCGCCGGTATCTCAGAGTGAGATGCCGGCTTGCTCGCTGTCTGGTAATGAGAGGCCTTAGGAGCCTGGGGCTGTCTGTTTAGGGGCGCAGGGTGCGGGCGAGGCCCACGTCTGCGTCGCTGCGGGGCCTTGGGACATCCGCGATAATTCGCAGGATGGCCGGCGGTCTCGGAGTTAACGCAACAAACTGGCTCGGCTGGAGGGGCCAAGCTAAGTTGGTCGCGTTTGGGGCGGGTACAGTTTTCTGTACAGTGGTCCCCTAGGCACTTGACGCACCTGGGACGCTCGTTACAGAATCTGGCTGAATGTCCGTAATTTTGGCAGTTGTGACATTGCTCTGGGACGCCGCTGGAATACGGCTTCTCGATTGAAAGGCCGGAGAGGCCGAGAATGCAGGAGATATTGAATATAGGCGATATTCGCCTTATATATCGCCTTACCTGCATCTGAGTTATATCGAGCACGACTAAGACCATATCGTACTGCCTCTTGCTACATGCGATGTACGTTACGCACGGGGAGGTTCTTGTGAAAGAGGTCGGACTGGAAGCTCCTTGGGGAGGCCGCGAATGACGACGCGCAATTGGCGTTCGTCCGCGAGAACGTAAGTGTGAAAACTTACGCTTCGCTCCCTGAGAAGGGCCGTTAATCGGCGATGATCGGTAGTCGTTGGAACGACTACCTTTATACCTTCGCTCGTGGATCGAGCGTGGATGTAATTGATATTTTTGGAGTGAAGCGCCCGGGATAAGTCGTTCCGCTTCGTCTTATCGTGAATTTTTAGAGCTCGGAGATTGAGTCATCTCGACGTTTCTCTGGGTGGCTGAGAGCGTGATGGTCGCCTGAGGGGCGGCCGTCGCGTGGGACGTTATTGCCCGAAGGGCAGGGGCAGAGTTAGCCACGGCCTGTCTCTTAATATAATAATAATAAATATCCCTGGACAAAATCACACAAATTGAATCTAACCCCAAAATAAAGGAAATTATATGCTTGTGTTCTGGGTGTTAGTCAACGATTCTAATACATAAAAATACTTAAATAAATACCAGAGTAAATTTAATAAACACCCAGACCTGGAATTGCAGATATCGAAATGTTTATCACACAAATGCCTGCTCCCGTCGGGAATTGAACCCGAGCCTCGCGGTTGGTCGATGTAGTTAGGTGTGCCCGCTAGCTGGGCGGGGAGTCGTAAACTTGGGAGAGCTGGGGGGTTTTGCGCTTGCGTGAACGCTTAGACTTCGCAACTTGAACTTCGGTGAAGCTGTCGTCCGAGGCCGATACCTGAGCGGTGCTCATGTGCTCGTCCTCTAAAGTGGCGTTCGAGTAGTTGGAGGTGACGGGTGAGGTGGGGGTGACGTCCCGCGAGGAGGACGAGACGGGGCTACGCGACGGGGCGGAGTCGATGGACGCGAGAGACTCGGGGCTGGGGGCAACGGGAACAGAAAATCCATCCATCCATTGGAGAGGGCCTCCGAGGGTCCATATTGAACCCTCGGCAAAAAATATGGGTGGAGAGTATAGAAATCCCCTCTGGCGGCAGGGGGACGACGACCTTACAACACGGGCCCCTGTCGCTGGTGACAACAGGGGTGTGTACCTACACAGCCCTAATGTGTGTGTCGGTGTGAGCTTCACGTGACGTTTTTCTTTCTTCGGAGATCTTGCGTCAAGCGTCTTGCGCTGCGGCTGCGACCCGCGAACGGCAGGAACAAAGGTTTAATGTTCTGTTAACTTTTCTCTACGAATACAGGCTATGACAGGAATTCAGAGAGACCATCAGGGTCGTGTCAAAACAATGAACCCAACAATAATCTGACATTACTGCTGCATTTATAGAGTAGCTTAAGCTGCTAAAAATATGCCGGCTAAATTAAAAATGATTTTAGAAAAATTTGTATAGGTTGTAACTAAATGAAAACTAGATCTATATGTTCCTAGTTTTTTCGTGTGTTTTGTTGCTGTTGCATGCGGAGATCCGCTAGTTATCTCGTGGAAAGGTTGTGACGCGGGTTCTTGAATGAGGGATGAAATTGAAATGTTGTTATTATTTTGATCATTTTCCTAATCTCTCGTCATTATTGTTATCAAGCGAGGCTACAAAAGATATCCAAGAAGCAACCATTAAGCACCTTCGAGATTTAAAGTCTTTTACATTGTAATTAAAACAGACGTACGTATGTATGACTTATGATTGTAATCATTTTTATGGTGGTTAGGAATATTGATACACCTGATAATGTTCTCCGAATTTAATAAGATTTGAGGTAATGTTCCCTTGGAAAAGTATGTTATTTTTATGGACTTAAACTGTTCAGTTTACGTTAAAAATAGTTTAAAATATTCCCCAAAGATCTACAACAACAATATTCTCTTATAATAAACACATTAAGTATATGAACGGAATTCGACAATACGATATATTTTTTTCGTAATGTACGTCCATAATGTACCAATGAAAAATTTGATGTTTAAAGCACAGACTAATTAGAGTACTTTAAAGCAAAGACATTTAAAATTTATAATTATTATTACACTGTTTTTTTTTCAGTCTTCATTGGAAACAAAAGAGTATATGGTGCATGAGTTAACGAAGCTGTTAGATGTGCCCGAGGATCGATTGTATCTATTAGCAGCTCTTTTAGGAGGAACTATACTCTCAGAGCAAAGTCTTGCAGACTTCTACAAACGCTTAGGAATCTCCCAGAAAAAGGTAACTACAATGATACCAAACAATTTATATAATATTTACTTTTACTTACTCTCTCTTGGACTAAGCAACTGCAGGAGGTCAGTAGGAAAATTTTTCGTGCTTGAAACTCGTTGAAGCGTCTTCGTTTTTTGCTCCCAATTCCTACCAAGATTATGATGCTGATTCCTTACTACTTTCAATCATAGATTATGCTGACGCTAGTTACGTAAATCTCACTGTTGAGCAAATAAATAAACTAGAACGTCTTCAGAACCTTTGTATCAGATTCATATTTTCATTGCGTAAATATGATCACGTTTCTCAATTTCGTGCTAAGCTCAACTGGTTGCCTATCAACATTCGCCGGAACTGTCATATCCTCTCCCTTTTGTACTCCATTCTCTTTGATCCATTTGCGCCTATTTATTTAAAGGAGAGATTTATGTTTTGTAACAATGAGATTACTTCATAGATCGAAAGTGTTATCAATTTAGAATCATTTTTCAAAACTTGGCTGTATACAAATTTTCAGCTTTTTAAGATTTTCGAAGAATCCTTGAATTTTGTATATTCTAATTATAACTTCGTCCCTAATTTAGGCCTTGGAGGTATGAAAGTTTTAAATACTATACTCGTGTTATTAATAAACACGGATTAAAGCACTTCTTCGTTCAACAAATAACCTGCTTTTTAAGCCAAAGGACCAAATTAACATTAGCAATGTTTTAAGTTTTTTGCGATTCATGAAAAGTGTGGTGTCACTATCCAAAATTTTTATAAAATCTTTTGCCGATTTTTATTACTTACACTGGAAAATCGGAACATGTGTTAAAATAATATGTCGACATGCACTTGAATGGTCCATGTGAATAAAGTTTTTGTCTAACTCTGATTCAGAACTAATTAATATACTTCGTAATCGAAGGTTAATAAATGTCATTATTTGTATTTTCACAAAACAAAATGTATGAAAAACAACACTATAGTATAACTAAGTATTTAATATATTTAAATATTCATTTTATTTTATGTATATTTATAGATTTAGTACTTAAATACTCTAAATTATCTGATTTATCATCTATACCTATAATTATCCTATTGGTAATACAGTTGACAAATTTTCCTTTTGGTTATCGACACATGGGCCTTACAGTCCTTCCGTAGCTGTGGAGTTACTTGAAGAAGCCGTACTCCAAAAAAGCTTCGTATCTATTCATTCAACTTAGAAGTGTGATTTTTGCATTACAAAACAACAAACTGTACATTTTTTAGGGCGAAGCATAAGGCTACCTGATGGTTAGAGATAACCGCACTATATAGAAACCGTATATTATGTTATAATTACATCGCTGCGTGGTGGGTTAAGCTAATTGTGCAGGTCTACCGCGGCGCCCTGCCCTCCGGTCTGGAATAAGAGATTGTCACTATAGCGGCAGGAATAGATGAGGCGGTGGACCCCTATCAGGGCAAGTTGCTGCACAGCATTCTACCACCAGTGGTCTTGTTGCTAACGAGCCGTTTCGCCTTTGCTCGCCTCTTACGAGCTGCCACGGAGGACGGTAGAATGTGGTCTATCCTACACAGAGGACACTGGGGAAAATATATACCAAGTTATACCTATATAAATATTTCCCTGCTTAGCACCATTTACACAAGCACACAATTTGCTTACTTTAGGGTTAAATCACGCAATATAGTGAAACTGCAATGCAACAGAACCAAAGTCACTATTTTTAAATGACAAAATATCAGTAGGTAATTGTTGTATTGCACACAACGAACGCGTTTGAAGACTTTCAATAGAATGAAGGTCGAAAGTTTAACACAATTTATATCTCAGTAAACTGCAAAGAACTGACTTAGATTTCAGTCAGAGATTATCTCGTCTAATTACAACAAAAATTGAGTATTTTCCTCGATTTTAATTCGATTCTATCGGCAGGCCTAGACTTGATGGCAATAGTGGTCTTCAAAGTTACGCTATCTTAGATAAAAAAATAATATTTGAAAAAACGTTCTCGTTTTCGTGGTCAGTTTAAAAAGCCTAATAAATATAGGATTGTAGTATCAAACAAATTTAGTTTATCAATCATTAGATTTTTTTGTTTTCTTTTTTCATTCTTCGATAATCGATATTAAGTTACGTTTTGAAAACATTGGTATTATGCACTACAAAAAATCACAGGTATCATTATTTTGTAAATTTGACAATTACATCCGTCAATTCAGTCTCGGGTAATATTTCATACAGTGAGATACAGCCTAGTACCAATTACTGACTCGTTAACCCTAGAAACCCAATCATATTTCAGGTTTAGTTTTAAAGACATTTATTCTCATAAAGACATACAAATATATCACATGAGAATATTGGTGAGCAGAAATAAACAAATTGATTGTCGTACATTGCATGGGTACAAACACATTGATTAATCTACAGACATCCGACGACACGATATCATTATCTAACTTCATCACAAACTAAACGAATCAATAGTGGATACAGATCCGAGTAATGCATTTCAAACATTTTCAAACTTTTTGTTAGTATTAATTATTCATATATTTTTTTAAATATATGATCGAGTCAATATTTTTTATGTTAGAGGGTAGTTTGTTAAATAGGCGCGCACCTTCGCATGTAACTGTGGTTTGGCCGTACCTTGTTCGGGTCTTAGGTAGGTAGTAGATTTCACTGGCAAGTTATTTATTATTACAAGTTGATTTAATTTTTGAAAAAAGTTTAAAACTAGTTGATTTTTGTAAAAGGTATTATTAGAAAAAAAAATTGTTCTTAACTTTTTGTTGATTTTTTTTACATAATTCAGCTAAAGTGCTTCGATTGTCTTAATAAACAGTATAATTATCATTAAAAGTATTTTATTTATTAATTGAAACTATGTTTTTAATAACGAATACAATAAATAGTTCACAGCCTAAAGAGACAATAGAAAACCACAACGATTTTTATTGTACACGTCATTTTTACGTATGATTAGGCTTCTAGGGTTAAAGTAATCCAAGATTCGACCTGGTATTATACTCTTTATTACAATGTGGTAGACACTATAATATCAACTTAATTTTACTCCTAAGTTAGTCCATGCTTATTAATTATTCGGTTAGAGTTTTGTTGATAATTATCCAGTCTGAAATGAATGTGGCGGTTATGAGATATTAATATCATCTAAAGTATAAAAGCTTTACAGTTGACACCTCCGCTTTACCACAAAAATGATTAAACACTATTGGCACCACACGCTACACGGGAATGACATGTCAGCATTGTTTGAGAATACTATTTTAGGCACTGTTTAGTAAAACGCGTGTTCAACGAGAGCTTATTATTTTGTAGTAAGACGGAAGATATATAAGTTTACTAAAGACATTGGATCTCAAATATTTTGTTCATCTGGTCCATCCATTGCGTTATTTCTAAGTTGCGAGAGTTAAAAAAAAACAAAGAAATGCTTCGCGATGAGGTAGATAGGTAGCGCCCTAGCCTTTCGCTTTCCTCGTCTTGGCGGGAAAACGCTTGTGTCTTTAGATTATAGTTATTCTATTTCGTTGTAATCACGTAACTGTATTTTTTTAATTTACAGCAACAGGTACCTCCGGAAACTTTAATAAAAGCTGTGGG